>CM033407.1:13768926-14042094 GCA_019426215.1 Buddleja alternifolia | reverse complement strand
AACTAACCTCACTTTCGTGGAGGTAAACGATTGCACTTAGCGGGTGCAAAAGCCTTTAAACCTTTGAGTTACTTCAAAGGACGAGTTATAGTCTCGTGAGGGTTTGCATGTGATATACCCACAAAAATCTAAAAAATTTATCCAACCAAATCAATACACCTTAACATGATTAACAAGAATGAATGGCATAAAATCAACCTTTTAAAGTTCACAAATATATATACATATCAACTACTTTTGCTCATGTGACACCAATACTTGAAAAGACTCCTAGGGTGTAGTGAAAATAAATCTAAGGTATTATAGTCGAAAGGCATCCTTACCAAATTTTGGACATTAATCCCATATCTATCAACTTTTGATCAAACATAAAGCACAAGAATTATAGAAAATCTCATAGCCATTTAAATTTCATTATCTCAACATTCAACTTTCAATTCGTATGAAACTTCCATTAAATTCATAAGGCTAGATCATGTGCAATGTTTATTCCATTAGACTTTCTATGACACCCATGTAACAAGCTTTAGATCAATGACTCCCAAACTAGATAGTTTTGGGGCATTAAGTGTAGAGACACTCCTAAGGATTTAATCACTCGAGTGTCAAAGGCCACGAAATAAAACGAGATCTTTTAAACAATTTACTTCTTTTGGCTTGAGCTTAGCTCAAATTAGCATAATAGTACAGTATATAGGCATGAAACTTTTCACCTCCAGTACGTATTAGCCTAACCACTTTTGGTCATACCAAAATTCAACCTTTTCACTTTATTGTTTAGCATATAAAATTACTACTCAACTTATAACCTTACGAGAAATCTAAGTTAATATTTCCGGGAAAAATTCCTTAAGTGTCTCAAGATGGTTATCCTCTCAACTCCTCTACCCTCGATTTATGTGCATGTGAATCATCTAAGGAAATCAATCCTAGTCTAGTGTCTCCACGAGCAATTTCAAAGATATATATTCCATTAAATTCAAATTATTTCAAGAGATCATGCCATTTTTCCAAGTCAATCAATTTCAATGCATCAATTGGAAGCCATTTTTTTATAAGGATTAAAAAATAAATAAAAAAATATTTCACACTATATGCCACCCCCAAACCTAGACAAAAAATATAGATCATGAATGGTCCCCCAAACTTAAAACAAACATTGTCCCAATGTTGGAGAAAAATTTGAGTAAGAGAACACTTCACCATAAGGGGTGCTGAAAAGCAAACCCGAGTTCTCTTGAGGATATTCTGTCCCAAGTTTAGCAACCGCGATGTAGTTGAAAGAGAATCCTACTACAAAATCAACATGTGCTATCCATATGATCCGGTTAAGCATAGCATATTTTCACACACAAAGAAAAAAAAACAAAAAAAATCAATCAATAATAAAAAAAACATAATTCCAAAGGTTAATCAAAATTCAAAAACAGACCACAAATAAACATCTAAAAAAAAAAAAAAATTCAAGAAATGAAAATAACACGGGACTAATCGTCAAACATGGCGTCCACATCATCATGATCCCCTCCACCCTCAACAGGCTCATCATCTCCTAAAATATAGTCATCGTTAAGCAAATCATCGGAACCATCGACATGCTCAGGAGAATCAACCCGAACAACTAAAGCACCTGCACCTACATCGGGCATATCATCTTGCGGAGGTGTATAAGAATGCGAAAAAGTAGGCGGAAGAGTAGTCGAAAGGTCCCCGGCCCATAAATGCATCCTGCTCCATAAATAATTGTCTAACGTAAGAACAACCTTCATTCATCATGGTATGCATCTCTGTCCTTAATAGCTGCCGAAGGGCATCCATATCAAATGATGTAGTGTGGCTTGATTCTGCACCATGAGCAGATGAAGGTGGACGAGAACGCTTAGGAGGAGGGGGAGCGTGTGGAGTAGCGGCAAGCATAGTGATGGATGAACCAGGTGGCTCGGGTCGCTCTAGAGGGGAAACTTGAATTCTATGCTTGTTACAGAGAGCAGTGATAAGGGAGGGAAAAATCAGAGGATTCTTCTTTGTCGACTCTACTCCCATCCTCTGTTGTGTCGTCTGATCAACTACCCAAGCAAACTCATTTTTGAACTTCTTCAACTGGTCTAATAAAGAATCAAAGATCAACTTTGAGAAGTCAATAGTTTTGCGAGTCATGATAGAAAAAATGAGAGCGGCCCTTTGTTTATTAGCTTCTGACTTATTAGTGCTAGGAATGAGATTGAACCGTATAAATTCAAGCCAAAAGGTGGCCTCCGGAAGTAAAGCTCGACGGGGGAGATAGGCCTGGCCGATGGCCAAATCTCACCTTCCTTTGCTATGACCCTCATTAACTCATCCATATCATTTGTAGGTGTCCCCCGTGATAAAGAGTAGTGTATTCACACTGTTGAGGCTTAGGAGTACCTATAATCTCCCGAATCTTTCCGACATCATATGACACCGTGGTATGGCGAACCGTGTGCTCAGGCTCACTATATCTCGAGGCTGTAAGTTCATGAAATGCCCCCGCACCAAAGAATTCCTGAACCAAAGGGACCCAAATAATCTCGGGCTTACGACAAATATTGCAAGTGATGAAACTCAACCAAGTTCCGCACCGAAGGCTGTCCCTGTGTAACTAAGTACTTCTCCTTAATGATATTTCGATGGTGGAGGCATTGACAGATTATTTGGACCTCCGGATCAGAGAATCGAGGGTCAAGGGTCGGAATAGTCGAATCAATGGGTAGTTCAGGGTCGTTAGATGACCCTTCTCCCACTTTCTTTTTACTTTTGGATTGTTTGGAAGTGTGCTTCGGCATTTTTTTTTTTTAGAAATTTTGGCAGAGTAATGACGTTTAATCGATATACCAAATTCCCGATTACTCCCCGAAAACAGCAACCCACACAACAATCAACCAGAAACCCAAACCTTGAAATGTAAAATTAATTTCCACACCAAAACGGAACTATAATCACAAATGTAAATTCAAATCTGTAATTCCCAAATTCATAACACAGCCCGATAATTCTGTATTTCAAAACTGAAATTGTGCACAAACAATCCTCCAAATCTGTAAATCCCGAAAATTTCCCCACAATTGAATATTCACCAAGATTAAGCAACAATTTCAGGCCCGAAACGAAAACACTGATGAAAGACTTTATACTGATTGAATAATCGGAAATGAGCAAGAACGCAGCTATTCACTCACCTTTTGATCGAGAGAAAACGGACATTGCATTTTACGGCGGCGAGTGGTGGAAGACGGTGGTTCGGGCAGGTCCAATGGCGGCTTTAAGGTGGAGATTTGATGGTTGTTGCTCGGCAGTCGGAAGAGAGAGAGAGAAATTTGAGAAATAGATCTAATTTTTAGCCAAGGTTAAGTTATACCTGCGCGGCGCCCGGCGCGCGTATATCGGCGCCTAGGCGCCTCAATGCGAATCAATTGAAGTCTTTGAGTTTTACGCCGCGCCTGAGCGTGTAAGGGGGACGCCTTGGCGTCGTGAGCTTGGCGCCTGGGCGCGATATGGGGCACGCTTGGGCGCGGGAATGCGAAAGGAATTGGACAAAAATAGCTCTCGTGGCGCCCTGGCGTAGGATTTTGACGCCTGGGCGCCTATGATTAGGCGCCGGGGCGTGTAGTATCGTACGCCTGGGCGCGGAGAATGCGAAGCAGGTCCTGTACTGAAGAAAGAGGCGCCCGGGCGCGGGAGACATGGCGCCTAGGCGTGGATGTTGCTGTGTTGCAAATTTCATTCCATTTCCTGTAAACAAAAGGAAAAATAACAATTCACACTAAAATTAACACAACTAACAAAGATTAAGCAAGAGTAATAAAAATAAAACGAAGTCGAAGGAACTTGGGTTACCTCCCAAGAAGCGCTAGTTTAGAGTCGGTAGCTCGACGTGAGACAAAAGTTGCTAAGGATCCCGGAGGGGTATGGTGACTTTATCCCTTGACCCGTCAATTCCAATGTAATGCTTTAACCTTTGGGCGTTTGTCATGAAGGTCCGTCCATTTTCGTTATAAGTTCAATAGCACCGGAGGCATAAACACGAGATATAACAAACGGTCCTGACCATTTTGACTTGAGTTTCCCAGGAAAAAGTCGAAGGCGAGAATTGTATAGTAACACTTTGTCTCCTTCGTGAAATTCCCGAGGAATGATACGCTTATCATGCCAAGTTTTCGTTCGCTCCTTGTAAAGCTTGGCATTCTCATACGCTTGATGGCGCCATTCCTCAAGTTCGTGCAATTGGAGTAAACGCTTGGTACCTACGAGTTGGGAATCAAAATTTAGAAATTTAATAGCCCCAAAAAAGCGCGATGTTCGAGCTCAACCGGCAAGTGACATGCTTTTCCAAAGACAAGGCGATATGGGGACATGCCAATCGGAGTTTTAAACGCGGTTCTATATGCCCACAAGGCGTCATCTAGTTTAAAGGACCAATCTTTTCTAGATGCGTTAACCGTTTTTTCAAGAATGCGTTTAATCTCCCGATTTGACACCTCCACTTGACCACTCGTTTGGGGATGATATGGGGTTGAGATTTTATGCCGTACCCCGTACTTGTTCAATAAGTGTTCGAATTGTTTGTTGCAAAAATGGGTGCCCCCGTCACTAACGATAGCTCTAGGAGTTCCAAAACGAGTGAAAATCCTGTTTCTTAAAAATCGAGTAACCACCCGAGCATCGTTAGTTGGTAAAGCCTCGGCTTCGACCCATTTGGAGACATAGTCGACCGCAACAAGAATATACTTATTAGAACAAGAACTAGGGAAAGGTCTCATAAAATCAATACCCCACACATCAAATAGTTCACATTCAAGCATGTTATGCAATGGCATTTCGTGTCTTTTAGAGATATTACCTGTTCGTTGACACCTATCACAAGATTGAACATACAAAAATGCATCTTTAGAAAGAGTAGGCCAAAAGAAACCTGATTGAAGCACTTTAGCCACTGTTTTAGACGGTCCAAAGTGACCACCTACCGACATACCATGACAATGGGTGAGAATTGATGTTGTTTCCTCCTCAGGGATACATCGTCGAATGAGGCCATCTGCACAAATCTTAAATAGATATGGTTCGTCCCACAAATATCGCTTCACATCAAATAGGAATTTCTTCTTTTGATGATAAGTGATATCCGGAGGAAGAACTCCCGTGACAAGATAATTTGCATAATTGGCATACCAAGGATCGTCATTATTGTGTATAGCATACAAGTGCTCATCGGGAAACTCCTCACAAATAGGCTTATCATACACGCACTCGGGGGTAGGAGCCTCTATCCTAGACAAGTGGTCGGCAACAACATTTTCTACTCCTTTCTTATCCTTAATTTCTACATCAAATTCTTGAAGAAGTAAAATCCACCTAATGAGTCTAGGTTTTGCATCCTTTTGGCAAGTAAGTATTTTAATGCGGAGTGATCGGTGTACACAATTACTTTATTCAAAATGAGATAAGCATGGAACTTGTCAAATGCAAATACTATGGCTAGTAATAATTTTTTCCGTGGTTGCGTAATTCATTTGTGCATCATTTAAAGTCTTACTAGCATAGTAGATGGTTTGAAATACCTTATCCTTCCTTTGGCCAAGGACCGCACCCACCGCGGTGTCACTAGCATCACACATCAATTCGAAGGGCAAACTCCAGTCGGGAGGTGCCATGATGGGAGCGGATATCAATAGCTCCTTAAGAGTCATGAAGGCCTGTAAACAAAGGGAATCAAAATTGAATGGTGCATCTTTGACAAGCAAGTTAGATAACGGCTTTGCAATTTTGGAAAAATCTTTGATAAATCGCCTATAGAAGCCGGCATGACCAAGAAAGCTCCTCACGGCTTTCACCGATGTAGGTGGAGGAAGCTTTTCTATTACCTCAATCTTGGCTTGGTCCACTTCAATCCCTTTTGGGAGATTTTGTGACCTAGTACAATCCCTTCCCGGACCATAAAATGACATTTTTCCCAATTCAAAACAAGATTTGTTTCCTCACAACGTTTTAGAACACGGTCCAAATGATCAAGACATGTGTTAAATGAAGTTCCAAAAACAGAAAAATCATCCATAAAAATCTCAAGGAATTCTTCGACCATGTCATGAAAGATCGCCATCATACATCGTTGAAATGTGGCCGGGGCATTGCATAATCCAAACGGCATCCGCCTATAAGCGAACGTGCCATATGGACAAGTGAAAGTTGTTTTCTCTTGGTCCTCGGGTGCTATGGCAATTTGGTTATAGCCGGAATACCCATCTAGAAAACAATAAAAATCATGTCCGGCTAAATTTTCAAGCATTTGGTCAATGAATGAGAGGGGAAAATGGTCCTTACGAGTCGCATCATTTAACTTGCGATAATCTATACACACACGCCACCCGGTAAGCATTCGAGTAGGGATTAATTCATTGTTCGCATTTTCTATCACAGTTATTCCGCCCTTCTTGGGTACTACTTGAGTCGGGCTTACCCATGCACTATCAGAGATAGGATAGATTATACCTGCATCGAGTAGTTTTATAACTTCTTTCTTTACCACCTCTTGTATTTGTGGATTTGACCGTCTTTGTGGTTGGCGTGTAGGTTTTGCGGACTCCTCCATGAGTATTTTGTGCATGCACACTGCTGGACTTATGCCTTTTATATCCGCAATTTTCCATCCGAAGGCTTTTTTGTTGGCCTTCAATACTCTCATTAGTTGCTTCTCCTGTTCTCCTGTCAAAGAAGATGAGACAATTAAAGGTAGAGTCTCATTATCATTTAAAAATACATATTTCAAATGTAATGGTAATGGTTTAAGCTCAAGGATAGGGGCCTCTTCGATAGAAGGGCGAGGAGGAGCCAAGAGTGATCTTTCTAATTTTTTAGCTCCAATGACGTGGTAAAGAGGTGGCTTCTCTACGCTAAACATGGTTTCCAATTGTTCTTCACTCGCTGAATCGACATCCATAGATTTGGAAAGACATGTCTCCAATGGGTCGTCTACATTTGTGCCTGAAAAGTCTCATCAATCAACATATCAAATACATCGATGCGTAAACATGAGTCAGGATCACATGGGTGTTTAAGCACTTTAAAAACATCAAAGGTGACCTTTTCATCTCCCACATTTAAGGTTAGCTTACCATTGGCAATATCGATTACCGCCTTACCAGTGGCTAGGAATGGTCTTCCTAGGATCAGGGGTACCTCAACATCTTCCTCCATATCAAGAACCACAAAGTCAACCGGGAAGTAGAACTTGTCGACTTGAACGATTACATCTTCGATTATTCCCCGTGGTCTCTTGATTGATCTATCGGCAAGTTGGAGGCTCATTGAGATCGGCTTTGGATTACCAAGGCCCAACTTTTTGAAGAGAGAGTACGGAAGGAGGTTGATGCTAGCTCCAGAGTCACATAAAACTTTTCGAAGGATAATGGCCCAATCGTGCAAGGAATAGTGAGACTCCCAGGGTCTTCAAGTTTCATTGGTAATTTATTAAGCAATACGGCGGAGCATTCCTCGGTTAGGCATACCGTTTCGTTTTCCTCCCACTTTGTTTGTTAGATAAAATATCCTTGAAAAATTTCACGTAATTTGGCATTTGTAAAATTGCGTCTATAAAAGGAATATTAATTCTAACCTCACGAAGAATTGCTAAGATCCGAAAGAAACTTGGATCCATCTCCTTTTTTTTTTCTATGTGCATTTGGAAATGGCAGACGGACCTCGATGGGAGGATGCGTTGGAGTTGAAGGGCCCGTGGTGGACGATTCAGGAGGTGGCGCCTGGGCGCGGAAATCGGCGCCAGGGCGCTGTGACTCGGGCGCCTGGGCGGGACTCGACAGACGCTCGGGCGCATCAGTGCGAAACGAATTCTCCTGATGTGATGTGTTGGGCGCCGGGGCGCCGCATTCGGCGCTGGGGCGCCGGGACTCGGGCGCCGGGGCGTGATCATCGGGGCGCTCGGGCGCGAAAGTGCGAAGCACTTGTTCACTGTGGGTTGGTTCCGGCGCCTGGGCGTGGTAATCTGGGCGCTCGGGCGCGCATGTGCGAACAACATCATTTGCGACATGTTTGCCACTTCTTAAGGTAATGGCATGGCATTGCTCCTTCGGATTCTTTTCCGTGTCACTTGGTAGAGTTCCCGGGGCTCTCCCGCTCATGGCGGAGGATAATTGACCCATTTGTGTTTTCATATCCTTCATCTCCATCATTAAATCCTTCATCATAGTACGGAGTTCGTTGATTGCTGAATCCGACTTCTTTATTTGTTCATCGAGACGCTCATCGGTTGTAAGAGGTCTTACTTGCCTTTGTATATGAGGATTACCTTGCCTTTGAGCTTGGTTATTGTTGAATGGGGGCCTTGGTGCTTGATAGACGCCGGGATGGGCATTTTGTGCCGGATTGGGCCTCCTTGGAAAATTTTCGGGCACATGGAAGTTCAATTGAGATCGATTAGCATTTCCGACATAGTTTACATTGCCAACCATTGTTTCCAAAGCAACTTCTTCGCCCAACTCTTGAACACAAGCAATCTTTTTAGTGGGTGTGACTTCTTCATCATCGGGATAGAGTTCATCTTCCCGGGCTAATTGCTCAATCTTGTCCCACACACTTTGGCAATCGAGCCCAAGGAGATCACCACCGGCGCCGGCATTGAGCCTATTTCGGATGCGCGAACGGACTCCATCATGGAATCGTAATACTTGCTCACTCAATCTTAGGTTGTGATCCGGACATTTTCGGAGCATTTTTTATATCTAGCCCATGCCTCGGCTAAGGACTCATGATTCCCTTGCTTAAACTCCTAATGTTGCTCCTTAGCTCATTGATTTTGGAGGGTGGAAAGAATTTGCTCAAAAAGGCATCGACCAATTGTCCCCATGTTGTGATGGATTGGGGTGGTAGAGATTTGTACCACATGGTCGCCTTTCCTTTAATGAGAAGTGGAAGACTCTTAGACGAATTGCATCGAGATCCCGTGGATGAAATTGGGTAGTCATGAGAGTATCGTCTAAAGTCTCCAAATGCTCATGAGGTGATTCATGGGGCTCTCCATAGAAGGGTTCGCTTTGCACCATGCTAAAGATGTGTGACGGAATGTGATAATTTGGTGCAAAGAAATTTGGAAAGACTACGGGCCCCGGTATAGTGTGGACCCTTGGAGGTAGACTTTCCCGGACCGATGGAAGTCTTTGAGGAGGTGCCGGTTGCATAGCTTGGAATAGATTTTGCAACCATTCCCTGTTTTCCAGGAGATTTATGTCGGGAAAATTCCCATTTGGATTTAGATTGTCGGCCATTTCTCGAGCGTGTCTACTAGATCGAAGAACACGCTCTATCTCCGGCTCAAAATTGTATAGAGGCTCGTTAGAAGAGCGGGTCATGCACCACAAATTACACCTAACAATTAAACACAAAAAACAAAATTAGAATAATAAAATAAAAGAAAGGTTTGAAATAAACGAAGAACTAAGAATTATGAAAATTTAAACTAAAAATCAAAAACTAAAATGAACAAGTCCCCGGCAACGGCGCCAAAAACTTGACACGCTAATAACTAACGTGCTATGATAGCAAGTGCACTAGTCGTGTGTAGTAATAAAAGTGGACGAGAAGTCCGGGTTGTCGAACCACGGAGACTTGAATTCTAGTTGATGATTTGAAACGATAAAGAACAAATATAATTAAAGTAAATTGGATGTAAAATGCATGCAATAAGAACAAGAGTACACAATTGATTTTAAACAAAGTATAAAGAGAGACTAAGGCACATGCTAGGTCCAAATTGATCAAATATACTTATAAAGGTTCTTGTTGAAGGATTACACTTATATTGTTATGGTGAGAGCTCCGAGGGTAGAGAATAACCGATGTCTCGCGTATAATCTCCTATGCTTAGATCGTGATTTCCCAAATATTCCTATCCGGAAATCTAACCACTAAACATGCATTAACGTACTAGAGTTCACTCGATTAGAATCGAACAACTTCACCCGGGAATCTTTACCTATGTCTAGGGCAATTCCTCATTAGTTGCGGGTCATGATGTGAATTTCTTGCACCCTAAGTCAATTTTCTCCCGAAATATTCACCTAGGCATAAGATTCTAACATATAGTGATCAAGTATATGCAAGATATAGGTAAAAACACAAATTCACATCACATAACAATATAAGAATAACCTCAACAATCATCTATTATAAGCATATATCACAATTTGACCTTACATGGCCTTAGTCTTATGAATTTAGTTCATGATTGATAATATGAAAAACATAAATGAATTAATACACATATTCATAAACATAAATGAAATAACAAGCAATTAAAACTCCCTCCAAAGTGAATAATGATGGAACTCCAATTGAATCTTCCTTCTCCAATGGTGATGATGAATCAAGAATCAAAAGTATTCTCTCCTCTCCCTCTTTCTCTTTTATGGATCGGTCCCTTCCTCCTCTCTTTCTCCCTCTCCCCAATGGTGCAAGAGATGATTAGCTTTATAGGTGTAGATTCTTCTTCCTCCCATGTGTTGTTCCTCTCTTGTGTCCTCCATTACTCTAAAGTGTGTAGTATAAAATTCCATAAAGTAAATCTACCAAGAAACACACTTATAACACTCCCCCTCAACACATGTGCTGAATTATGGCTACAAGTGATTCCTTCCCATCATCAAGAGCTGGAATTTAGGCTGAAAAGAAGTAAGATTCGGACTGTCCACGCCTAGGCGTGACTAGGAAGGCGCTAGGGCGTGTCCTGGCGCATATACTTCTCTGTTCGGCGCAACAATCATATTTCCTTCATAATTATCTCTATAGACCTCCGATTTGGATGATTCAAGTTCTCATTTGAAGCTAAGATATAGATCTACAACTTTGTAGAAGTAAATGTTGTCCAATTCGGTCTCTAAATATACAGAATTATCGCTCGAATGTGGTAGGAGATGCATAAACCGCCTAAGTGTTGAAAAACATGTTTGAACTTGTTTTGTACATCATTTTTCTTCACTTTTCTTCATGTATTCTCATTTATTACCTGTATTCACTTAACACACTTATTAAATGCAAATGTGACATGATTTAAGTAATAAGTGAATCCAAATCATAAGAATTACGGTCTTAAAAACACGTAAAAACACCTCTTATCAGTAACAGATCCAATAATAAAAGCACATTGATCATGAACCCTCAGGTTTAAGGCTCACGCATACTATTACGATCAGTAATCAAATCATTGACAGTCACTGAGTAAATACCCATGTGATCGGATTACTACGAGCCGTGTTCGAATATGTCAATTCCATTGACATATCTATGATACTTCCGCCCACTATCCCTATAGTGTTCGACTGGCACTCATCGCCAGAGCATGTGTCATACAAGTCGAATCTTAATGCCCAATCAAGATTCTTTGACTTGCGAACCCTTTTAAGTGATAAGGTGTAAGACTCTTCCCATGCCACGTCTTTATTCTATAATGAGTAAAGAGTCAAACCTTTATTCATATGGACTATATGTTCAATACTTATTTAGATGCCGTAAAGATTTATATGAACAAAATACAGATGCCTTTATTAATATCTTTTCAATAGTTTGTACAACATAATAAGATACCCTAATCTAACTATTTATCCTCATTGGCATCTAGGGCATATACCTAACAATCTCCCACTTGCACTTATTGCCAATCGCTTTGGTATCTTATACCTATCTTCTCAAGATGTTGCTCTAGCACCGCCTGCGCTAATGGCTTAGTGAGTGGGTCAGCTACGTTATCCACTGAGGCTATTTTGTGCACGGCGATGTCGCCTCTTCCAATGATTTCTCGAATTATGTGATATCTCCTCTCTATGTGTTTGGATTTGTTGTGAGACCTTGGTTCTTTTGCTTGCGCGATGGCTCTGTTGTTGTCATACCATAGTGGCAACGAAAGCTCCATACTAGGAACAACTTGAAGTTCAGTAATGAACTTCTTTACCCAAACAGCCTCCTTGGCCACCTCCGAGGCTGCCACATATTCAGCTTCGGTGGTCGAATCGGCAGTTGTGCTTTGCTTGGAACTTTTCCAAGACACTGCTCCACCGTTCAAAGTGAATATGAACCCAGAAGTGGATTTTCGGTCATCGATGTCAGATTGGAAATCTGAATCAGTATAACCATCCACTTTCATTTCTCCATTTCCATATGTGAGGATCATATCTTTAGTTCTTCTCAAGTACTTTAAGATTGATTTCACGGCCATCCAATGTTCTTTGCCTGGGTTAGCTTGAAACCTACTTACTATGCTCACAGCGTATGCAAGATCTAGTCTCGTGCAAAGCATAGCGTACATAAGACTTCCCACTGCCGAGGCATAGGGGATGGTACTCATTTCTCTTCGATCTTCCTCACTTTGAGGACACATGTAACACCCCAATTTATTTTCTATCATGTGGAAGTAAGCAAACTTCAAGGTCCTATGTGCAAATACTTGAAAGGTGGCGTATTTCCTTTCATCACCAGCTGAATTCTTAAGAGCATAAATGGACACTTGTAGTTCATATATTACACATGCAAAATAGATAAATATTTATCCCATATTGTATCTCAAAAATATCACCACCATGACTCACCTTTTTGTATTATAATGACACCTAACCCCTTGATGCCTTCTTTAAACAACACCTCACCCTTTTTTTTTAATTATTGAGCCCTCTCTCATCTCTTAAGATCATGAATCTTGATTCATTTTGCTGGAAAAAAAAATGAAAGAACCTCCCTTGACATCTCCTTCCAAGTTAAAGACAAAGAAAAACGCCGTCTGCGCAGTGTTGGGAGTTTGCAAATTTGAAGGGTCAAACGACATCCAAATTGAGTGTGATTGGTCTTCATCTCTTCCTAAGAGGTATAGGAACACTATGATGGGTTTAGGTTCTACCCAGCAGTTCGGAGTTGCTCACAAAGACCATCTAACCGAGACGCGTCTGCACAGAGTCAAAATCTGCTGCTAAGCGAGTTTTGGAAAGCTTTGATTTGGGATTTGTTTCCTTCATCTCTCTATGTGATGGGTAAATAGTTCACTTAGTGTTATTTTGAGCTTATATGATTTTGAGGTTTTGACTTGGTAGTTAGATTATGTCCTACAAGTTATGAATTTATGAATACAGTTTTCTGAATTTCAGTTTCTACTTTTCATGTTCAAGGCGGTATTTAAGTTATTAAACGTGTGATTTTGATTATGTAAAATTTTCTGGATACACTTATATGTGTTGTGAATATCTCTGCAAAGTTTCGAAACAATTGGAGTTCTGTGGATGTTTCTAAAAATCATTGAATAAAACTGTCATTCTGTTCGGCGGGATTGGCAAAGGCTACTGTTGTGAGGTTATTTAGTTAACCTGGAAATTTTTGTTTACTCTAAACGTTTTACAGTAGATGTATACATATGTTATAGAGACGTCACCCAGATTTCAAAATTTTTCAGTAAACAGGGGATTTTAGAAAAGTAGTTGACTATACGGTGTCGGTTCTGGAAAATCTGTTGGGACAGCCTGTTTTGTTAATCGAATCGGAAATTAAATATGAACATATTATGTCATGTTATTTAATGTATTATATCAAGGGTATTTACGTATTTTGATGTATTTAATAGGTCGAAATTCCAATAGAGGAGCAGAAAACGCCGACTAGACGAAGACATCTTGACGAGCCACTATTTGTGAGTATAATTGGGTGGCTTGATAATGGACTCATCCATTGCTTTGATTGCCATGTCTACATAACTGCTTTATTTGTCTACTTATGTGATTGGGAAGCTTACGGTGTTATGAACGTGGTTATATGATGATTGAGTGATGGAAACGAATATGGTGAAAATAATTTGTTGTGTAATAGATGTGAACTACATGAACTTTAACAAGGTGGAAATGTTATTGATGACTTGATGATGAAAATGAGATATATGCTATGAAAATGCATTCACTGGACATAAGAGGTTCTGTTATGACTGCTATTAACCTTGAGCCATGTGTTAAAGAATTTTCAGTAAAACTGGACCACAGAGTACCGTACGGCCACCCGAGTTCACTGAACTCCCATGTGTTATATGAATTACAGAGTGCCATGGCCATTTTCGTGATCACGATTTACTCTTGGTTATAGCAGGCCATTAACAGTAAAAGAAAATGACTCAGCACGTGCATTATGTGTTTCTGAATGATATGAAGTGAATGTGATATGATTATGGATGACGTTCTTATGTGACTTCAAATGAGTGATTGGTTGCTGATTTTGTGTGCTTATAGGATGTCAATTATCTCGTACTTAATTATACTTGCTCAGTTTGCGACTCACCAAACGCAATATTTTCTTTTGTAGCCGTAGATAGAGTCGATTCATGAAGTTGTGTGCATAAGGTTGAAGTATGGATCGAAGGTCGGCTGGCTGGATTTCAAGTCCTTCTCCGTCATCTCGTCATTTGCATATCATTTAGGGTTTCTTTTTGGTCTTTTGTAAAGTATAAGTTCTAGATGTGTGTATTATTTTTCCATGTCCATGTGTAAGGGTTGTGAAACTAGTGAAGTTGATGTTTCCGCTTATATATGATGGTTGAATGGGTAACATATAAATGTGATCAGAGGCATTTATACGTGTTTTTAAGCACCTTTGCGTTTATGTTTTAGGTTCATTTATCGCTTGATTCTTGCCACATCTGCGTTTAATTCGTGCATTAAGTGATTTCAGGTCTTAAATGGATACAATCAAAGAACGGGATGAAAAACGACGTATAAAACAAGTTTAGGCCAAATTGCTACGCACCCCTATGCCCAAGCGCCTTTCCACCCACGCCCAGGCGCCGGACAAGATGCAAATAACGTCAACATTCTGCTTACCACGCCCGGGCGCCATATCTGCACCACTTTCCACGTTCGAGCGCTATTTCCGTATGTTTAGAGACCAAATTGGATGAAGTTCCCTTCTACAATGTTGTAGAACTATGTGTTAGCTTCAAATGAGGACTTGAATCATCCAAATCGGAGTTTCGTGGAGAACGTTATGAATGAAATATGATTGCTGCGCAGGACACATTGCATTTAATTTCAGCATTCTGTCAGCGGCGCCCAAGCGCCGTAATGCCAACGCCTAGGCGTGACCACACCCGAGTTTTGATACCTTTCAGCCAAAAGATCATCATTTGATGGGGGAATGGAACATTTAAAGCCAAGAGGTCATCACATGTATGGAGGGGATGTCATAAGTATGTTTCTTAGTAGATCTACTTTATGGAATTTTATACTACTCACTTTAGAGTAGTGGAGGACACACTAGGGGAGACACACACTAGGGAGCCCAGAATTTCTGGTCTTCTTAAGGCATTTTCTTCACTTGGGGACCGATGAGAAGAGGGAGGAGGAGGAGGAGCTGGCCACTACTCTTCACCTATCATCATTCATCACCATTCTTCATCACTTTTGGAGGGGAACAAAGAGAGAGGAGTTAAGGATTGAAGTTCAAAAGCAAGGATCCATCATCAATCAATTGAGGGAGTTTTAATTACTTGCATTTACATGTTTATTTCCATGAGTATGTATATGTTTGTATTAGATTTTCTTAAGGCCTTGATGAGAGGCTAATATTGTAGAACTAAGGCCATGTGAAAGCCAATTTATGAATCAATATATGTGAAGTGAATTTTCGTATTAATTCTCATATTGCTTTGTGTGTTGATTTTGAGCTTTTATTACAATCATGTGCTTGATCACCATATGCTTGCTATCTTGCCTAGTCTAGTCATTCGAGAGAAGATAGATTAGGGTTCAATGGAATCAACTCATCATCCGAAACTAATGTGGAATTGCCCCTAGACATAGGTAAAGATTTCCGGGTGCGGTTAGCCGGATTTATCCGGGGAAACTCTAGAACGTTAATGCGTGGTTATTGATTAGATTCTCGGATAGACATATTTAGAGAACCATCAATTAATCATAGGATTATTATGTGCCGAGACATCGGGTAATAATTATCTAAGGAATTTCCACCAAAGCAATAGGAGTCTAATAATTCGAAGAGTAGCTCATCTATATTGACGAGTAGATTCGGTTGTAGCATGTGCCTTAGTCATTTTATCATACGTGAGATTTAATCTATAGTTCGTTTCTTTTTGGTTCGTCACTTGCTTACTCGTTTTATTGCAATCTACTTTTTCCATTTTCATTAATCATAAACTAAAATTCAAGTTTCCGTGGTTCGACAACCCGGACTTTTTGTCCACTTATTACTACATACGTCTAGTGCACTTGCTATCATAGCACGTTAGCTTTTAGCGTGTCAAGTTTTTGGCGCCGTTGCCGGGGACTTGTTTATTTTAGTTTTTGATTTTCGTTTACATTTTTCATAATTCTTAGTTTTCGTTTATTTCTTGATTTTCTTTTATTTTCGTGTTTAGTCTAATTTTGTTCTTGTATTTAATTGTTAGGTTCTTGAGGTGCATGACCCGCTCCTCAAACAAGCCTCTATACGAGTTGGAGCCCGAAATTGAACGAGTTCTTCGGACTAGTAGGCGAGCAAGAGAAATGGCCAATAATCTCAACCAAAACCCGAATGGAAATTTCCCGGACATGAACTCACCGGAAACTAGGGAGTGGTTACAAGGTGTTCTACAAGCCATGCAAGCGGTACCTCCTCCACAACTCCCGTCGGTTCGGGGTAGCTTACCACCTAGGGTCCATACCATTCCGGGGCCCGTAGTCGTGCCTAATTTCTTCACACCAAACTACCACATTCCGGCTCACATTTTAATATGGTGCAAGGAGATCCTTTCTATGGAGAACCGCACGAATCACCACACGCTCATTTGGAAACCATAGATGAGGCTCTTGTGACCATTCAATATCACCCACGAGATCTTGATGCGATTCGTCTAAGAGTCTTCCATTTCTCATTGAAGGATAGGGCGACAACATGGTACAAATCCTTACCTCCACAATCTATTACAACATGGGGTGAGTTGGTCGATGCCTTTTTAAATAAATTCTTTCCACCCTCCAAAATCAATGAGCTACGGAGTAATATAAAAGGGTTTAGGCAAAGGAGCAATGAGTCTTTAGCCGAGGCTTGGGCTAGATATAAGGGCATGCTCCGTAAATGTCCCGATCATAATTTTGGGTTGAATGAACAAGTACTCCATTTCTATGATGGGGTTAGGTCACGTATTCGGCATAGACTCAACGCGGGTGCGGGAGGAGATCTCCTTGGGTTAGACTGTCAAAGTGTATGGGACAAAGTCGAACAGTTGGCCCGAGAAGACGAGCTTTACCCCGACGATGAAGAGGCCTCATCCTCTAAAAAGGTTGCTTGTATTGAGGAAGTAGTTGAGGGAGTAGTAGTCTTGGAACCGGAGGTTGGCAACGTTAATTATGTGGGGAATCAAAATCAACCTCGGGTGAACTTTCATATACCCGAGAATTTTCCAAAAAGGCCCAACCCCGCACAGAACGCACAACCGGGGATCTATCAACCGGGGATCTATCAAGCTCCACGGCCACCCTTCAATAACCCACCCCCGAGGCAAGGCAATTTCAATGGACAAGATCAAGGTCAAGTGCAAATGCGACCTCCCACAATCGATGAGAAACTAGATGCTCACATGAAAAAGTCCGATACATCTTTCAACGAACTTCGGGGTATGATAAAGGATATGTGTATGGAGATGAAGGATTTGCGAACACAAGTGGGGCAACTTTCTAATGCGGTTAATGGTAGAGCCCCGGGGACTCTCCCAAGCGACACGGAAAAGAACCCGAAGGCCCAATGCAATGTCATAGCCTTGAGAAGTGGCAAACAATTGGAGAGTGACACTGCCAGTACATCCGTGCCCGAGCGCCCCGACATGCACGCCCAGGCGCCTGATCTCCCCTGTTCTGGACAAAATTCTCTGTTTCCCGCGCCCGAGCGCCCCGACATGCACGCCCAGGCGCCTAGACGCCGACATACGCGCCCAAGCGCCGCCTACTGTTTCAGTGGGTTTTCATCCGTCTAATCCAACGCTTTCTCCCTCTATCGAAGTTCGTCTCCCCTTCCCAAATGCTCACAAAAAGAAGAAAAAGGAGATGGATCCGAGCTTTCTTCGAATTTTGGCAATCCTTCGGGAAGTGAGAATTAATATTCCGTTTATTGACGCCATTCTCCGAATGCCGAATTATGTGAAGTTCTTCAAGGACATACTCTCCAACAAGCAGAAGTGGGAGGAGAATGAGACGGTGTGCCTCACGGAAGAATGCTCCGCCGTATTGCTCAATAAATTGCCAACTAAGCTCCAAGATCCCGGGAGCCTCACAATCCCGTGCACGATTGGATCCCTATCGTTCAAGAAGGTGTTATGTGACTCGGGGGCCAGCATCAATCTTCTTCCATACTCACTATTTAAAAAGCTAGGCCTTGGAAATCCCAAGCCGACCTCAATGAGCCTTCAACTAGCCGACCGATCGATCAAGAGGCCCAAGGGGATAATCGAAGACGTTCTTGTCCAAGTCGACAAGTTTTATTTTCCCGTTGATTTCGTAGTACTCGACATGGAAGAAGATGTGGAGGTACCATTAATCCTAGGGAGACCATTCCTAGCCACGGGTAAGGCGGTGATTGACATTGCTAATGGTAAGCTTACCTTGAATGTGGGCGATGACAAAGTTACCTTTGATGTTTACAAAGTCCTTAAACACCCTATTGATCATGACTCGTGTTATCGAATTGATACATTTGACCAGTTGATTGTTGAGTATTTACAGGACAATACAATTGAAAATTCTCTCGAACAGGATCTTATGAAATCCATGCAAGTGGACTCGGAGAGAGATGATCTAGTGGAAAGGGTTCTAAGCTTGGAGTACAAATCTTCCTCTCATTCGGGAGGATTCATCAAAGTTGATAGATCATTGTCAGGATCACCTCGCCCATCTATTGAAGAACCCCCCTCTCTCGAACTCAAACCCCTCCCCTCCCACCTTAAATATGTGTACTTGAACGACGACGAAACACTCCCATTGATCATTTCCTCATCTCTTTCAGGATCACAAGAAGAGCAATTAATGACGGTGTTGAGATCTCACAAACGGGCTTTTGGGTGGAAACTTGCGGACATCAAAGGCATTAGTCCAGCGATATGTATGCACAAAATACTTATGGAGGACTCCACCAAGCCTACACGCCAACCCCAAAGGAGGTCAAACCCACAAATCCAAGAGGTAGTAAAGAAGGAAGTGATTAAACTGCTCGACTCAGGTATAATCTATCCTATTTCTGATAGTGCGTGGGTGAGCCCTACCCAAGTGGTGCCTAAGAAAGGGGGGATAACGGTAATTGAGAATGCGAATAATGAGCTAATCCCAACTCGTATAATTAGTGGGTGGCGTGTGTGTATAGATTACCGTAAGTTGAATGATGCCACCCGTAAGGATCATTTCCCCCTCCCCTTTATTGACCAAATGCTTGAACGATTAGCCGGGCATGATTTCTATTGTTTTCTAGATGGTTACTCCGGCTATAATCAAATTGCCATAGATCCCGAGGACCAAGAGAAAACCACTTTCACTTGTCCTTATGGCACATTTGCTTATAGAAGGATGCCATTTGGCTTGTGTAATGCCCCGCCACTTTTCAAAGATGCATGATGGCTATTTTTCATGATATGGTTGAAGATTTCCTTGAAATTTTTATGGATGACTTTTCTGTATTCGGAACAACTTTTGATATTTGTCTTGCTCATTTAAATGTTGTGCTTAAACGTTGTGAAGAAACCAACCTTGTTTTGAATTGGGAAAAATGTCATTTAATGGTCCGGGAGGGGATTGTGCTTGGCCACAAGATCTCTCAAAAAGGGATCGAAGTGGACCAAGCCAAGATTGAGGTCATTGAAAAACTTCCCCCGCCCACTTCGGTAAAAGCTGTTCGGAGTTTTCTCGGGCATGCCGGTTTCTATAGGCGATTCATCTTGAATTTCTCTAAAATTGCGAAACCGTTGTCTAATTTGCTTGTCAAAGATGCACCTTTTGATTTCAATTCTTCTTGTATGCAGGCCTTTCTTGATTTGAAGGAACGCTTAGTTTCCGTCCCTATCATGTCACCCCCCGATTGGAGGTTACCATTCGAGTTGATGTGTGATGCAAGTGACACCGCGGTTGGAGCGGTCCTTGGCCAAAGGAAGGAGAAGGTATTTCGAACCATTTACTATGCTAGTAAAACTCTTAACGATGCCCAATTGAATTATGCCACCACGGAAAAAGAATTACTATTTGCATTCGATAAATTCCACTCTTACCTCGTGCTAAACAAAGTGATAGTTTACACCGATCATTCGGCTTTAAAATATTTGCTTGCCAAGAAAGATGCTAAACCAAGACTTCTTAGGTGGATTTTGTTACTCCAAGAATTTGATTTAGAGATAAAAGACAAGAAAGGCACCGAAAATGTAGTAGCCGATCACCTCTCACGATTAGAGCTAGTGAATGATCCGTTAGATGAGATACCAATTCGTGAGGAATTCCCGGATGAACACCTCCTTGCTATTTCTGACAAAATTTCACCTTGGTATGCTAACTTTGCCAATTACATTGTTACGGGCCGTCTTCCCCCGGATATCACTTTTCATCAAAAGAAGAAATTTCTATTTGATGTGAAGCAATATCTTTGGGACGAACCCTTTTTATTCAAAGTTTGTGCAGATGGCTTAATTCGACGTTGCATACCCGAAACGGACGTGCATGCTATCCTATCTCATTGTCATGATATGGCGGTGGGTGGCCATTTTGGGCCTTCCAAAACGGTAGCTAAGATCCTCCAATCAGGTTTCTTCTGGCCTACTCTTGTTAAAGATGCACATCATTATGTCAAATCTTGTGATCGCTGTCAACGAATGGGGAACATCTCTAAACATCATGAAACGCCCTTAAATAGCATGTTAGAGTGTGAGTTGTTTGATGTATGGGGTGTGGATTTCATGGGCCCTTTCCCCAGTTCTTGTTCAAATAAATATATCCTTGTTGCGGTAGACTATGTCTCCAAATGGGTGGAAGCCGTGGCCTTGCCTACTAATGATGCTCGGGTTGTCACTCGTTTTCTGAAGAAGCATATTTTTACTCGATTTGGAACTCCCCGAGCCATCATTAGTGACGGGGGCACCCACTTCTGCAACAAGCAGTTTGAACTTTTATTGACCAAGTACGGGGTGAAGCATAAAATTTCGACCCCATACCACCCACAAACTAGTGGCCAAGTGGAGGTCTCGAATAGGGAGATTAAGCGTATTTTAGAAAAAACTGTCAACGCATCAAGAAAGGATTGGTCCCTTAAATTGGATGATGCTCTTTAGGCTTATCAGACCGCCTATAAAACCCCAATTGGCATGTCCCCGTATCGTCTTGTTTTTGGCAAAACATGTCACTTGCCCGTTGAACTTGAGCATCGTGCTTATTGGGCCATTAAGTTTCTAAATTTTGACTCTCAAAGTGTAGGTACACAACGTTTGCTACAACTCCACGAGCTCGAAGAATGGCGTCATCTTGCCTATGAGAACGCGAAACTCTATAAGGAGCGGACCAAAATGTGGCATGACAAACATATTCTCCCCCGGGAATTCCACAAAGGAGAGTGGGTGTTGCTATACAACTCTCGACTCTGACTTTTCCCCGGGAAGCTTAAATCTCGATGGTCGGGCCCATTTTTGATTTCCCATGTCTATCCATCCGGCGCCATCGAGCTTACAACAGATAAAGGACATACTTTCTTGGTCAACGCTCAACGTCTAAAACCTTACTTAGGGATGGATGGACCGAGAGACAAAGAGTCCTTCATCCTCGCGGACCCTTCGTGATTCTTCGCTTTCAGTCGAGCTAATGACTCTAAACTAGCGCTTCTTGGGAGGCAACCCTTATTTTCTTTCCGTTTCCTTTTCTTTTTCTCTTATTATCCCGTTTGTTGCTTTATTTTCTAGTCTTACATCTTTGTTAGTTTGTGTTTTAATTGTTTTGTCTCTCCCCTTTTGAAACAGGAAATGAAATTTTGTACATAATATTTCTGAAGAGCCCGCCTAGGCGCCTATCGACGCGCGCCTAGGCGCCCGTTTCTGAAAGGGCTGCCCAAGCGCCGAAAAACTCCCGCCTAGGCGCCCGTTTCTGAAAGGGCCGTCCAAGCGCCGAAAAACTCCCGCCTAGGCGCCCGGTTCTGAAAGGGGCGCCCAAGCGCCGAAAAACTCCCGCCTAGGCGCGGGAAGTGTCACTCAAAAAATCCAGGTACGCTGTGTCGCGCGCCTAGGCGCCCAAACACGCGCGCCTAGGTGCCCGTTTTTGATTTAAACACATCTGTGGGTCAAAACGGTCAAAATTCTCACATAATCTTCACAACTCCTCTCCTACGCGATTTCCGGCGACTCTCTCACCATTTCCGGCCATTTCCACCGTGTTTCACCGCCACTTTCCATCAACATAATTCGTTGCACAAGTGGCTCTTCTTTCACATCTACTCGGTGCGACAATTTTGGGGATAAAAGGTGAGTTTTGGCTTTACCCTTCTTCCAATTCCGATTCATAGCCGACAAGTAGGTGCCTTACGTTATATTTTGAAGATTAATTGGGGCATTATCCGATTGTGGTTTGTTTTTTTTTGTTGCATTTGAGGACTTTTATTGGATTTGTGGGTTGTAGTCAAATTTGGGGGTTGTTGTTGAATTGGATGCTCTATTGTTGTTAAATCCGTGGGTTGTTATCAATTTGTGGGTTGTAGTCGAATTTGTGGGTTGTTGTTGTTGAATTGGATGCTATATTGTTGTTAAATCTGTGGATTATTGCTTAAAATTGAGGAATCTGTTGATCGTGGATTGTTGCTAGATTGTGGGTTGCTCTCTGAATTTGGTGTGTTGTTGGGCGTTGACGATTGTTGTGTTGGGTTGGTTGCATTCGGGTTGATTTGAGTAGTTGAGAAATTGAGATAATTTTAACCATTGTTGTTGCAAATGACGAGAACTACCAACAAACCGTCCAAGGGTAAGAAAAAAGTGGGTGAGGGTTCCTCTAATGAGCCCGAGACTCCCGATAATATCCGTTTCGAAAACTCCCAAGTCCAAATTATGTGTCAGAGTTTGAGCACCCCCCGCACCCTTATTAAGGAGCACTATTTAACCACCCGGGGACAGCCCTCTGTGCATGAATTGATACAGTTCCATCACTTACAGTTTTTCTGTCAAAAGCCCGAGGCCATTCGTCTTCCTTGGGTACTGGAATTCTTCAGCTCCGGAGTTTATGATGAGATTGAGACACGAGGATGGCTGGGGACTACCCTTTTGGTACGGGGCAAACATGTCAATTATGAGTTGAGACAGATTAGGGAGAGCATAGGCACCCCCACCCCTTAGACATGCGAGTTCACTACTCTTTACAATGCAGGGCGCCTCCGGGTTAGCCTGTCGGATATTTTGCGGGTTATTGCCCGAGAGGGGTGGGAGTGGGTACCCAGAGAAGCTCATGTCCCCCGTAGGGCTCTACTTCCCGAGGCTGCTTTCTAGCTCGACTTCATCCGATTCAATTTAATACCGAGTACCAATCGATCAGAGGCAAACAAGGAACGGGCCACCCTCATCTATGCTATTATGTCCAAGAAAGCTGTGGACTTTGCCCGAGTGATCCACAAGTCTTTGACGGACCACTTTAGGAAGTTGAAGAATGAGTTAGGGCCGTTGATTAACAAAGAATTGGCTAAGCAAAAGGGCGAAGGTCCCACTCGGAAGAATCCCATCATTTTCCCGTCACTGATCACAGTTTTATGCAAAGCAGCTAAGGTTCCCACATTTCCTATGGAGCGTACTGAGCTCCCTTGTTCTTATCTCGCCGTGGTAGATGACGACCCCCAGGCTCCTCCTCCACCAGCTACTTCCAAGAGGCCTCGCCCGTCTTCATCCCGGTCTACTAGTTCCCCACAGTTTCCACCTATGGATGCCGCCGCCATTAGACAATTAAAGGATGAATTGAGGGATGAGTTGCGAGATGAGATGAGGGTGGTCATGCCCGACACTTGTGCTTATTTCCGTCAGCTTCTTGTCGAGCATAATGAGTTTGTCGGTCGGGGGCCGTTTGATTATTCTACTCCTCCACCTTACCCGCACCCCCCGCCTCAGCAGCCCGCAGATTTGCACGAGTCAGGTTCTCTCGTTCCTGTAGGAGGTGATGATGAGGCTCATGATGATGAGGGTAGCCCGTTGATTGATTTGGATGATCTCGGCGGAACGGATGAGGACTACATTGACCGTTTTGGCACTACAGATTAGGCTTATCTTGTTTTATTTCCATGCATGTTTCGTTTTTTTTGTTTTTTTTTTTTTTGGTTATCTTTTGTTGGGTTGTTGGATATTTTATGTTTTATGTTTGGATGCTTGATGTTTTCTTTCCATGCATGTTTCTCGTTTTTGTTTGTCTCGTTTTGTTTTATTCTATTCTATCCAATGTTTGATGCTTTGTATGGCTGCATTTTTTTTACCTATGTAGTGATCGACACAGTGATTGCCATCCTTGGACTTGATTGCCTTAAGTGGACTCGGGTTTTCTTTTCAGCTTCCCTATGGTGACGTGTACTTTGCCCTTCTCTTTTTCGAGCATTGGGGACAATGTTCATGATAAGTGTGGGGGGGGGGGGGGGTACACTAGATCCATTATAGTCATGTTTATTCATGTTTTACATATTTCGGTCCAAGTTTGGGGAGGGGGTGTTGTACCTCTACATGTGAAATGTGTGCAATTTTTATTTTTTTTAAGGATAGAATTTCAACCCGTCACTTGATGAATTGAGCATGGTTAACGTGAATACATGGTATGCATTGTCTATCAATTTGGTTTTCAATTTGGTTTTTAATGGCTATACACGCAGTTCCTTGTTTGTGAGACCCTAACTAGATTAGATTGACCTTAAGATGATTCACATATGCACATAAATCGAGGGTAGAGGAGTTGAGTGGGCAACCATTTTGAAACACTTAAAGGCTTGATCTCGGAAATATCAACTTAGAATTTTCACATGTGTTATGAGTTGAGAACGTTAACTTCGTGTGCTTAATAATAATAAAAAGAGGTTGAACATTGGTATGACTGAAAAAGTCAGGCTTAATAGATACTGGGGGCAAAGAGCACCATGCCTAGAATACTGTACTATTAAGCTAATTTGAGCTAGAGCTCAAGCCAATACAAGTGTCAAGTAAATAGGGACCTAGTTTGATTTTGTGGCCTTTGACACTCGAGCGATTAAGCCCTTAGGAGTGTCTCCACACTTGATACCCTAAAGCCGTCTGGTTTAGGAGTTATTGGCCTAAAGCTCGTTACATGGGTGTCATAGAAAGCCTAAGAGGATCGAACATTGCACATGGTCTAGCCTCTAATGTTTCGAGTTGAAAGTGCATAAGTTAAAGCCGAAAGTGGAATGAAGTGATGAATTTTTAAGTGGCTATAAAGTTGTATTCAATTCTCGTACCATGTGAATAATCAAAAGTTGATAAATATGGGGTTAATGCTTGAAAAGTGGTAAGAATGCCACTCGACTATAATACTTGAGATTTATTACACTACACCCTTAGGATGATCTTTTCGATGTTAAGGCGTAACATGAGCAAGTGGGTGACGTGTATATATATGTAACTTGAGCTTAAACAGGTGAATTCATACCATTGTGTGCTATTAATCATTGTAATTTACGTTGAGTGATCGGGGTTAAAAATCTTTCGATTTTGTGGGTATATCGTCTGCAAACCCTCACGAGACTATAACTCGTCCTTTGAGGTAACTCAAGGGTTCAAAGGCTTGTTGCATTCGCTAAATGCAAACGTTTACTCCACGAAAGTGAGTTAGATAGTTTTCTTTTTGTTTCTCTCTTTGATTGATGATGTTTCCTTATCTTAGAACTCTTATTGCTCGAGGACGAGCAATTGATAAGTTTGGGGGTGTTGATCAGAGGCATTTATACGTGTTTTTAAGCCCCTTTGCGTTTATGTTTTAGGTTCATTTATCGCTTGATTCTTGCCACATCTGCGTTTAATTCGTGCATTAAGTGATTTCAGATCTTAAATGGATACAATCAAAGAACGGGATGAAAAACGACGTATAAAACAAGTTTAGGCCAAATTGCTACGCACCCCTATGCCCAAGCGCCTTTCCACCCACGCCCAGGCGCCGGACAAGATGCAAATAACGTCAACATTCTGCTTACCACGCCCGGGCGCCGTATCTGCACCACTTTCAACGTTTGAATGCTATTTCCGTATGTTTAGAGACCGAATTGGATGAAGTTCCCTTCTACAATGTTGTAGAACTATGTGTTAGCTTCAAATGAGAACTTGAATCATCCAAATCGTAGTTTCATGGAGAAAGTTATGAATGAAATACGATTGCTGCGCAGGACACATTGCATTACGCCCAAGCGCCGTAATGCCCACGCCTAGGCGTGACCACACCCGAGTTTTGATTCCTTTCAGCCAAAAGATCATCATTTGATGGGGAAATGGAACATTTAAAGCCAAGAGGTCATCACATGTATGGAGGGGATGTCATAAGTATGTTTCATAGTAGATCTACTTTATGGAATTTTATACTACTCACTTTAGAGTAGTGGAGGACACACTAGGGGAGACACACACTAGGGAGCCCAGAATTTCTGGTCTTCTTAAGGCATTTTCTTCACTTGGGGACCGATGAGAAGAGGGAGGAGGAGGAGGAGCTGGCCACTACTCTTCACCTATCATCATTCATCACCATTCTTCATCACTTTTGGAGGGGAACAAAGAGAGAGGAGTTAAGGATTGAAGTTCAAAAGCAAGGATCCATCATCAATCAATTGAGGGAGTTTTAATTACTTGCATTTACATGTTTATTTCCATGATTATGTATATGTTTGTATTAGATTTTCTTAAGGCCTTGATGAGAGGCTAATATTGTAGAACTAAGGCCATGTGAAAGCCAATTTATGAATCAATATATGTGAAGTGAATTTTCGTATTAATTCTCATATTGCTTTGTGTGTTGATTTTGAGCTTTTATTACAATCATGTGCTTGATCACCATATGCTTGCTATCTTGCCTAGTCTAGTCATTCGAGAGAAGATAGATTAGGGTTCATTGGAATCAACTCATCATCCGAAACTAATGTGGAATTGCCCCTAGACATAGGTAAAGATTTCCGGGTGCGGTTAGCCGGATTTATCCGGGGAAACTCTAGAACGTTAATGCGTGGTTATTGATTAGATTCTCGGATAGACATATTTAGAGAACCATCAATTAATCATAGGATTATTATGTGCCGAGACATCGGGTAATAATTATCTAAGGAATTTCCACCAAAGCAATAGGAATCTAATAATTCGAAGAGTAGCTCATCTATATTGACGAGTAGATTCGGTTGTAGCATGCGCCTTAGTCATTTTATCATACGTGAGATTTAATCTATATTTCGTTTCTTTTTGGTTCGTCACTTGCTTACTCGTTTTATTGCAATCTACTTTTGTCCATTTTCATTAATCATAAACTAAAATTCAAGTTTCCGTGGTTCGACAACCCGGACTTTTTGTCCACTTATTACTACATACGTCTAGTGCACTTGCTATCATAGCACGTTAGCTTTTAGCGTGTCAAAATGTGTGCTATTATTATTTAGAGAAAATAGCAGATACCCCCCCCCCCCCAAACTATTAGGTGATGTGCACTTTGCCTCCCAAACTATTAAAAGTTGCAGTCAACACCCTAAACTATCATATATGTGCACTTTGTCCCCTCGGTCAGCTTCAGGCAGCACATAGGGGGCAAAGTGGTACAAAACGCATAGATGAGGGGGCAAAGCGCACATCACCAAATTTTTTT
This sequence comes from Buddleja alternifolia, assembly GCA_019426215.1. Lineage (NCBI taxonomy): Eukaryota > Viridiplantae > Streptophyta > Magnoliopsida > Lamiales > Scrophulariaceae > Buddleja > Buddleja alternifolia. Next base: position 14,014,246 of record CM033407.1, on the reverse strand, counting down.
ATTTTTTTAAATTTTTACTAATTTTTTTTATTTTTTAAATTTTTTATTCTTATACTTTTTTTCATTTTTTTAATTTATTTTCATATTTTCGAATTTTCGAATTCTCTTTTTTGTTTTTAGAAAATTATGAATATTTGAATTTATACTTCTTTTCATTGTTTTCTTATTTATTTTCATGTTTTATTTTTATTTTTCTTATTTTCATATTTGAAATTTATTTATTTCAAACCTAGAAATAATATTTCAAGAAAAATCCAAATAAATCCCAATATGCATGATTTAAATTGAACGATGAATGGGTAAAAATGTTCCCAAAGCTGACCGAGGGGGGTTAAGTTAATATTAAGAATATTTGAATTTAAAAAAAAAGAAAAAATAGCAGATACCCCCCCAACTTATGAGGTGATGTGCGCTTTGCCCCCTCACCTATGCGGTTTGTAGCACTTTGCCCCCTGTGTGCTACCCGAAGCTGACCGAGGGGGCAAAGTGCACATATATGATGGTTTAGGGTGTTGAGTGCAACTTTTAATAGTTTGGGGGGGTATCAGCTATTTTCTCTATTATTTATGTGTTTCGTGTAAGGGTGTTACAATTTAGTGGTATCAGAGCTCCGGGTTGGAGTTCTGTAGACATCAACATGACATGTGCATCATAAATTTATGTTATATGTTGGTATAAGTAACCACCTGTGTAACATCTTAGGCAAAGCATGGTGAGTCAACAAGCACGTATAGTAAATGATGAGCATAGTGTTCATGGAGGGGAAGGATCAGCTGACCTAGAGTCTCATTCATCTCATCTACCTCTACCCCCCGGGAATAGAGCTGCTAATTTTGTGTATCCACAACACTTACCAGTACGCGACCCTAAAATACGGGAGCGGAGGTATGACAAATTAAGAAAAATGGGAGCCGTTAATTTTGTTGATACTATTGGCCAAAATTAAAGAGATTAAAGTTTTACTTTCACGTTCTCTAGCCTCTCAAAACAATTACGAGCCAACCTGGATGAATCTCCAGATGGGAGTAACATAACGATATTTTACGTAAAGAAACCGAGTGTGTTCGACAAAGAATGACACGTGCCACTCATTTCCACAACACTCAATTTCATGAGGTGAATGAGGATATGCAGGTTTTGGCTAGGAGATATTGCAATACGATATCTCAAGAATGCACTTCAGAGGTAGCTTCGTCATGATGTGAACACCACAACTACATGGAGATGGGAATAAGCATGTTTGCGGGTACAAGCTAGGATGCACTCACTAGTACAGAAAAGACCTGTTACAGTGCACATTTTACAGTGGTTTTTGTAAAATCACTGAACGGAGAGACTTATTACAGCGGTTTATAAGTGAACCGTTATAATGGATATTAACCGGGTACCTATTACAGCGGTTTTTTATCGAACCGCTGTAATAGTTCCAAACCTATTATAGCGGTTCGATAAAAAACCGCTATTATAAGTCTAACCGGAAAAAAAAAAATTATAGCGGTTCGAGAACGAACCGCTATAACCGGTTTATGCCAGTTATAGCAGTTCAGTACCGAACCGCTATAACTGGGAATCAGTTATAGCGGTTCGGTACTGAACTGCGATAACTGGCACTCAGTTATAGCGGTTCGTTCCCGAACCGCTATAAAAAGTAATTAAAAATAAAATAAAATTTCCCCCTCAAAAACCGAGCTCCCCCTCCATTCTCTCTACTATCACTCACTCTCTACTCTACTCTCTCTCTCTCTACTCTACTATCTTTCTCACTCTCCACCACCGCCCCCGCCCCCGCCACCGTCTCCACCACCACCACAACCCGCCGCCGGCCCCCCATTCGATTTTTCTCTATCTCTCTACTCGATCTCTCTCTCTATACTCTACTCTCTCTCTCTACATATACTCTCTCTCTCACTCTCAAGCTAACCGGCCCCGCTCCCGTCCCGTCGCCACCACCTTCACCACCATCCCAAACCGCCGCCGCCGCCGCCGTGACCCACCATACACTCCTCCTCTCTCTCTTTATAGGTATATATATATATGTTTATATATGTTATGTTATATATATATATTATGTATATATTAATTTTAGGTTTATGTTTGTATATAGGTGTTGGGGTTTTGTGATTTAATTTATATAATGTAGGTTATGTGTTAATTTCTTGTTTTTTATATATTAATGTTATTTTATTTAGGATTTTGTGATGTATATAATGTAGTTTATATGTTAATTTGTTAATTATTGTTATATATATCATGTTATGTTAATTGGGGTTTTATAAATTATATAGTGGATTTTTGTTATTATGTTCTAGTTGATTTTTTACTAACTTTGAATGCAAATATGATTTGTTCTAGGCATCTCATGAGTATGTTCGATATATGTATGTATATCCCTATGTGTCTAGTTTCATATGAATAAAACGGTTTATGAATCGGAGCTTTCCACAATGAGTTATGAATTTTCTCGTAAAGACGCGCACAGCTGTTTTGAAAATTGACAGATTTTTCTCTAACTTTGAATACAAATCTGCTTTTTTCTAGACATCTGCTGAGTATGTGAGATATATGTGTGGATAACCCTATGTGTCTATTTTCATAAAAATAAAACGGTTCATGAATCCGAGCTTTCTACAATTAGTTATGAATTTTCTCGTGAAGACGCACACAGCTTTCTGCACAACCGAGAAGCTCCAAAAACTTTATATCGTGATGCTTTAATTTATTTGTAGTTTTATGTGCTTTTGGATCCAATTGGTGATCAATATTTGTAGTTGCTCCCCTGGAAATATGATGTTTTATGTGATCCAACTGGTGATCAATATTTTTGTATCATTTTGTGTTCGTTGTGGGTGAAAGATTAGAGTGTTGGGTTTGTTGTGGTTGAAATTGGTAGTATTTTTTGCGTCGTTTCCCTGTTGAGATTTTAGCGGATCGTAAGATTCGATTTCTGTTGGTTACAACCCACTGAGAAGATTAAGTCGAGAACTTGGTAGAAATATTTGCGTTGTTACTCTGCCGAATTTTTTATAGAATAATGCGAAATAAATTAAAAATAAATTAATTTAACTATCAATTGATATTAAAATTATTTAATTTAATTAATTGAGAATTTAGATGGATCGAAGTTGGATTGTAGCGGATCGTATGTCGGAGCAATATGGGAAAGGGGTGAAAGAATTCATCGACTTTGCGGTTGAGCATGCATCGGATCCGACTAGGATTAGTTGTCCGTGTTTACATTGTTGTTTTGGAAAGAGAATTAGTCCACGTGACTTGGAAGATCATTTGGTGTGTAATGGAATTGATAAAAGCTACACACGATGGACAAGACACGGTGAAAGCAGTGCCACCTCAGCTGATTTGGGTGATACATCATATCGATCAGTAGATTTTGACATGGATGATTATGAGCCTGATCGTTTGGAGGAGATGACCAATGTGATTGAGGAGGATTTGCGAAATTGTCCCAAGATGTTCGACAATTTGACAAGTGATTCAAAGACACCCCTGTATAGTGGTAGTAATTTCACAAGATTGAAAGCAGTCCTAAACCTCTACAAGTTAAAAGCCAACAATGGGTGGAGTGATAAGAGTTTCATAGACTTACTTGGTCTATTAAAAAGTATGTTACCCGATGATAATGTGTTACCTAATCGTACTTATGAGGCTAAGAAGATGTTAACTGCAATTGGCATGGGATATGAGAGGATACATGCTTGTTTCAATGATTGCATCTTGTTTAGAAAGGACTATGCACCGTTGACGGTGTGTCCCAAATGTGGCACCTCACGGTACAAGAAGAATGGATCTGCTCCTATCAAAACAGCATGGTATTTGCCCATAATACGTAGATTTAGATGCATGTACAGTAGTGAAGCGTTTGCCAAGGACTTGACATGGTATGCTGATAGAAGGCTTGAACAAGGGATTGAAGATAACAATATTAGACATCCTTCAGATTCTCCTCAATGGAAAAAGATTGATAATGATTTCCCTGAATTTAGGGAAGAACCAAGAAATTTACGCCTTGTATTGGCTACAGATGGAATGAACCCACATGGCTTGCAAAGTAGCTCACATAGTACATGGCCGGTGATTTTGATGATCTACAACCTACCCCCTTCGCGATGCATGAAGCGAGAGCATATTATGATGCCTATACTAATTTCCGAGCCGAAACAACCTGTAAATGATATAGATGTCTACTTGGCCCCTTTAATTGAGGATTTGAAGGAGTTGCGGGAGACCGGTATTAAAGTGTATGATTGGTTTGGAAAAGAGAGCTTCAATGTCAGAGTTATGTTGTTTGGTACAATCAATGATTTTCCAGCAAGAGCTAATCCCGAGGGATATGGTGTACATGGGCAATGTGCATGCCCCATATGTGTCAAGAGTATAGATCAATATAGACTCCCACACTCTCAGAAATATGCATTCCAAGGGCATCGAAGATGGTTGAATCGAGAACATCGATATCGTCGGTGGAAGAAAGCTTTCAATGGGAGCATAGAAGAATGTCGAGCTCCTAAGTGTTTGACCGGTGAAGAGGTGTTTGAGAATGTAAAAGACTTCGATATCAAGTTCGGAAAGACTTCTGCAGGCGGCCTTGCAAAAACTGGGTGGAAAAAAAGGTCAATTTTTTTTGATTTGCCGTATTGGAAATCTTTACATGTTAGACATTTTCTTGATATAATGCATATTGAGAAAAATGTATTTGATAGTGTCATTGGTACTCTTCTAAATGTGCCCGGCAAGACAAAAGATGGAGTAAAGGCAAGGTTGGACTTAGTTGAAATGAAGATAAGAGGTAAATTGGCACTAACAATGAAGGGAAAACGTACTTATTTACCTCCAGCAGCTCACACGCTATCTAGAAAAGAAAAAAATGCATTATGTGAGTTTCTTTGTGGAGTGAAAGTTCCCGAAGGGTATTCCTCGAACATTAGCTGTCTTGTATCAATGAAGGACTTGAAGCTAAAGCATATGAAGACTCATGATTGTCATGTAATCATGGATCATTTGCTACCAATTGCTTTACGGGCCATTCTGCCAAAAAAGGTGAGAGAAACGATAAATAGATTGTGTTTCTTCTTCAAAGCAATGTGGAGCAAGGTGTTTGATCCTGAACAATTGCCTGCACTTCAGAAATAACTTGTCCTCACTTTGTGTGAGCTTGAGATGTATTTCCCACCCGCGTTTTTTGATATAATGACTCACCTACCTATTCACTTGGTTAGAGAGACACAACTTTGTGGACCAGCTTTTATGAGATCTATGTATCTGGCTGAGCGTTATATGAAGGTATTGAAAGGCTATGTGAAAAAGCGTAGCCGGCTGGAAGGTTGCATTGTTGAGCGGTACATAGTTGATGAAGCTATTACATTTTGCACAGAATATCTGAATGATTCTAACGTTGCAGAGCTTCAAAAGTCTCCTGTTGTGGGGGGGGGGGGAACAGAAGGAGAAAGCGTAATTGGAAAGCAATTAGTGAGTGTTCCTAGCACACAAAAGGATCAGGCACACCTATATGTGCTCCAAAACACCGATGAGGTTGAGCCATATGTTGAAGAGCACAAGGACCAACTTAGGAGAATAAATTCAAGTAAAAATGAAAGTTGGATTTCAAGAGAACATAACAAGAGTTTTATCGATTGGTTCCGAAAGTGTATTCAAGAGAAACAAAATGAGAATTCACTTTCAGTTTCAGATAAATTGGCACGGTTGTTGGTGGGCCCGGGCAGATTCGTGTTTTGTCATTCGGGTTATCGTATAAATAGTGTCACGTTTTGTACAAAAGACCAAGATGAACGGAGTACAATGCAGAATAGTGGGGTGAGTCTTGTGGCTAAAGCAATGCATATCTCAAGTGCGAAAGATAATAGCCCTATCTATGCCACTTTACCATATTATGGGGTGATTGAACGTATATGGGAGCTGGATTACAGTTGGTTTCGGGTGCCTGTATTTGGGTGTAGGTGGGTTGACCATAAAAATGGTGTCGATGATAGCGAAATAGGTTTTACTCGAGCAGACCTTGAAAAGGTGGGATACAAAGATGAACCTTTCATTTTGGCATCTCAAGCTAAACAAGTGTTTTTTGTCACCGATCCTGTCGATAAGAGGTGGTCCATTGTTTTATCGGCAAACAAAAATACTTGTATTGAGGATGATGGCCTATATAATGAAGATGATGGAGGAACTCCTATCTTAGGTTGTTCACAATCCACAAATAGTGACGGTGACTTGGATATCAGTGATGATGAATTGTATATGCGAGAAGATCACCAAGAGGGAATATGGATTAATCCATCTGTTCGTCGGCGTACTAAACAAAATGGTCGTACTGAGGGATCACAAAAGACTAGTAAACCAGCGACAAAAAGAAAACGATGAAAGGTATTAGAACTTATTAGATAATTATATGAGTAACTTATTTGAACTCTTTTGTTAAGTATGCAATTTAAGTGTAAATTTTATTTGAACTTATTTGATAATTATTTGAACGCTTGTAATATTATATTAGTGAATGAGTTACACTAACTTCTGTATTTTTTTGCTTTTGTAGGTCGATACCGTATACCACCACAGTCACCCTCTTCTCCGCCACTACCACGACGACCACTGACACGACAAAATCCTAGCAAGAGAACTAGGTCGCGTAAGTAGTAAAGTGGATGGTTAAGTCCGGGGTTATCGTATCCGCAGGGACAACTATAATCTAAGTACCGAGACTACTATATTACTCAATTCTAAGTTAAATCGGTTGATAGAAAGGTTGATTAACTAATTAATAAATACTAGAAAATAAACTAAGGCAACGTCACACCAAATAAAGGGAGGAAACAATAGAGAGAAGCGATCAAGGCACATGGTTCAACCAATTATGCATTTCGATTGTGATTTAGGTTCTATTGGATTGTTAGATTGATTTAGCTAGGGCGAAATTCCCTAACGTACGTACCACCCAATCTCTTGGCATAGTAACCCTACCCTTGGTAACGATTTCCTATATATCTCTATATGAAAACCCGATTAACGAGGATGCATTTAAGGTCTAGGAATTCCCCACGTGAATGGAAATCCACCTAAAGAAACCGAGTCTATCTCTAGTCGGTTTAACTATAGGGTATTCAATGTTTATATCTTCCCTAGGTTATTATCTCTCGATCTCTAACCTAGGCATTTTATCAAACACTTGGTGATCAAGCAAATGTAGCATTGAGATCAAATATTGAATACATAGCTAAAACCAAAATTAATCCAATAAACACAAACAAATCAACAATCAAAATAACATAAATGGCCTATCCATGGCCTCAATCAAACAAGTTTAGCTCATATTCTTGTCAAAAGTGTAAATATAAATCATACAAGTCATAGGAGATTTGAACAAATTCAAGAAATAAATATGTAAAAACTCCCTAATTCTTGTAGAGATGTGGATTCCTTGTTGAATTCTCCATGTTTTGACCTTTAATCTTCTCTTCTAAGCTCTCCCTCTCTCTATTTTCGTGTGGTTGCTGATATCCAAGGTGAGTTAGGGTAAAAAATGGCTAAAAGAGGTATTTATAGACCAACCCGCTGCCTCGAACGCCGCGTCGTTCGCTTGTTCAACGCCTCGGCGTTGGCTATTGCATGTGAACGCCGCGGCGTTCGTGGATGAACGCCTCGGCGTTCGTCTCCTGCTGCTCCAGCCAGTTTTGGTAAACTTCGCATAACGTTCTCTACCAATGTCGGAATTAACTGATTCAAGTTGCTGTAGAATCCTAAAACAAAGATCTACAACTCTCCAGAAGACACTAGGGCCGAAATCAAACGTTAAAGATGACAAAATTGTCTCACAAGTCACTGAATGAGAAAACTCCATCGTAAGACGTCTCTTCCGATGACGTTTTCACCTCCTTCCCTACATATCTGATCTTTGTCTTCAACATAAGAAATTTACCTTTGCCTCTTATCTTTCCATTGGTAAATCAAGTGTGTAATTTGGACATGGGTAGAGAACTCTATTCAATAAACTCTATCTGTGCGCAGACAGTTTGTATCTTTATGCATGATTTACCTTCCTTGTTCTTTTCCTCCAAATGTTATGTTATTCTATAAAATATGAGAAGACAAGGATCAAAGCATCATATGTGATCAAATTATCAAGGAAACAATCAATACTAAGTCGATAAACGGGGGAAAACTAGTGTAAAAATAACATATATCAACTACCCCCAAACTTAGCTTTGATCGTCCTCGATCAAATACAATCAAACACACATATGATGATTGAAAATTTCATTTGCCAATTCATACACATAAGAGCAAGCATTATACCTTCAAAAACGATTATGAAAAGCTACACGATGCTTTGAACATTCAACAATTTGAAAACCTCACAAAATCTTAGTTTCCATCCCTATATCATGAACTCCCACATCCATATTCATGTCAAGAGCATACTTTAGAAAAGATTATGCAAATCAATTGGAAGGTAAAGACATTGAAACAATTCAATATTCGTTAACTCATCGGTGTGTATAAAGTGCAAAAGTCACAATCAAAAGGTCTTTCCGGCTTGTCATGTAAGGCTAGGTGATGGCTAGGACCGGAAGATATGGATAAAGTGACTAAGTCAAGAGAGCCTATGACTCAAAATCATCGAGCTAAATTCTCATATAAACCATATAAACTTTCACAACTTATCACTTATCCCTTTTTCATTCTATTTTGCCTTTCAACTTACAACCCCCAAACTTGTTTCTTTTCATATTGGGTTGTACACAGATTTCCAAGCCAAATGATCCAATTGAGTGCCAAGATCAAAGCCTAGTCAAGAGCACATTTTTTTTTTTTTTTTTTCATATATATCTCTCTCTCGACTATTTAGCCCATTGCTCAAGTTTTCATTTCATCCCCTTTTTTACATAATACTTCAAACCTCAAATATCCCAACATGGCCAAAACATCACTATCTAACTCATATACATTCAAATCAAAACAAGGTGACTACCCATATTCAAGTCAAATGATATGAAGTTCTAAACTCTCTTGATTAGGTGCAAGGCATGGTTTTTCTTTTAGGGTAGAAGGTGGTTGTCGTGGCTTATGAAATAAAGTCGAATGGTGGTTTCTAGTGTGCTTAACACACTCCATTCTTTTCAATACGGCTCAAATCAAGGTCTAGAGATTATGCAATATAGAGAAGGCCAAAATATAAGGCTAACAACAATGAAAGATGGCCTAAATCATTTTATGACTTTACAACATTAATACACACTTCATAGTCAACAAAATTGAAAGTCCAACGTTTTAAATCCTCAAAAAAAATTGCATAAGCATGACTAAAAAGGGCTTTCAAGTCACAACATATGACATGTTGACCACAGATAAGGGACTTTGACTTCGAGAGAGTAGAGATATTCAAACGCATTATGCTCTCATGCAAGGTGCACCAATTCGTGAATTCTATATCAACAAGGTTGTACCCCCAAACTTAAATTAAACATTGTCCTCAATGTTCATGAAATAAATGCAAGGTAAGAGGGATAAGCGATACAACCCTGAAATGGAGAGAAACGGGGGAGCATGGTGGTGGGCTCATATCCCAGGATCAAACTGTGATCAAAACCTGAACGAGAGAAAACTCAAAGGAAACCATATTAAAACGAGTCAAGGGGGAGAAAAAAAAACAAAGGCACAAAAGAAAAGAAAGAATGCAATAAAAGAAACTTGGGTTGCCTCCCAAGAAGCGCTTGTTTAACGTCATTAGCTCGACTCCTTGCATTGCTCACGGTGGATTGTAAGGAGCAATGCCAACTTTGTAGGGACGAGTTTTCTTATGCTTTTTCCAATTGCGTAATGGCATATCCCCTCCAATCTTTATCATAAAACCTGGAATAATCAAAAGTGAGCACAAATTCTCTTCTATAAATATGTAATTGAAATGCAAAGAGTAAAGTGTAAATTCTAGAGGAGGGGATCATCAATTGATGGATACAATTGGTGTGTGACTGTCTCAAACTCCCCTAGTCTTGTCGTTGGCAACCTCAATGGTGAAATCTCCAAGTGATTTATATACCCTATGATTTTGTCATTCTCATCCGTAGTATCACTTGATTTCATGGTGTATGTCTCGGATGAATCATTGAAGTTGCATACTTTGACTTGACCATCTTCCACTATATCCCTCCGGTGATTGATGGATTCCCTTAAGAATTCAAGGGATATGATGGTAGGTGGCATTGGGTTCTTGAAGATTTCTAATGTTCTTTCTTGGCCACGTCGTGAAATGGATTTAAAAATTTCTTTCTTCATTCGTATATGCTCAGTTGTTTTTGCCTCTATTTTGACACACATGAATTCGGGAGGTGGTTCTTCTTTAGTGATAGGATGTAGACATTGTAGTTCTAAATCAAAACCTTGTTCAACTTCTATATTGAGGGATGCCTCATTCTCTTTGGTGCTACTCTCCATGGTGCAAGGCGCTCTCTCCTTCCATAAGTGGACTGCTTGATTTACTAATCTTGCCACTTCCTTTCTATGAGCTTCTGACTCCTTTCTTCGAGCTTCTGACTCCTCGAAACTTGCTTCTGCCTCCTTTATGCTAGCTTGTACCCATACACTAAATTCATTCCCCAAGGCCTCAATTTTAGACCTCGTCTCTAGCTCTTGTTGATCAAAACTATCATGTTGTTGGTAAGCAAGGCTACCGGCATGGTCAAACCCCGATGAAAGTATCATTGCATCATTGTTGTAACTCCATGTTGAGCTTGGATGATTTATCCAACCGGGATATATCATGTTATTTTGACATGTTGAGCTTGGGTGATTTATCCAATCGGGATGGTAGGTGGGCTCATAGGATTCCATTTGCATTGAGCTTGATGTGGTGATTGATGAATCCATATCCTGACATGGCCATTGAAAGTTATAAGCACTCATATCTTCAAGAACTAGAAATATACAAAATAAAAAATTGACTTAAGCTCAGAACGAATAAGAGAATCTCGATATTAGATACCATAGTTGTCCCCGGCAACGGCGCCAAAAACTTGACACGACAAAATCCTAGCAAGAGAACTAGGTCGCGTAAGTAGTAAAGTGGATGGTTAAGTCCGGGGTTATCGTATCCGCAGGGACAACTATAATCTAAGTACCAAGACTACTATATTACTCAATTCTAAGTTAAATCGGTCGATAGAAAGGTTGATTAACTAATTAATAAATACTAGAAAATAAACTAAGGCAACGTCACACCAAATAAAGGGAGGAAACAATAGAGAGAAGCGATCAAGGCACATGGTTCAACCAATTATGCATTTCGATTGTGATTTAGGTTCTATTGGATTATTAGATTGATTTAGCTAAGGCGAAATTCCCTAACGTACGTACCACCCAATCTCTTGGCATAGCAACCCTACCCTTGGTAACGATTTCCTATATATCTCTATATGAAAACCCGATTAACGAGGATGCATTTAAGGTCTAGGAATTCCCCACGTGAATGGAAATCCACCTAAAGAAACCGAGTCTATCTCTAGTCGGTTTAACTATAGGGTATTCAATGTTTATATCTTCCCTAGGTTATTATCTCTCGATCTCTAACCTAGGCATTTTATCAAACACTTGGTGATCAAGCAAATGTAGCATTGAGATCAAATATTGAATACATAGCTAAAACCAAAATTAATCCAATAAACACCAACAAATCAACAATCAAAATAACATAAATGGCCTATCCATGGCCTCAATCAAACAAGTTTAGCTCATATTCATGTCAAAAGTGTAAATATAAATCATACAAGTCATAGGAGATTTGAACAAATTCAAGAAATAAATATGTAAAAACTCCCTAATTCTTGTAGAGATGTGGATTCCTTGTTGAATTCTCCATGTTTTGACCTTTAATCTTCTCTTCTAAGCTCTCCCTCTCTCTATTTTCGTGTGGTTGCTGATATCCAAGGTGAGTTAGGGTAAAAAATGGCTAAGAGAGGTATTTATAGACCAACCCGCTGCCTCGAACGCCGCGGCGTTCGCTTGTTGAACGCCTCGGCGTTGGCTACTGCATGTGAACGCCGCGGCGTTCGTGGATGAACGCCTCGGCGTTCGTCCCCTGCTGCTCCAGCCAGTTGGTAAACTTCGCATAACTTCCTCTACCAATGTCGGAATTAACTGATTCAAGTTGCTGTAGAATCCTAAAACAAAGATCTACAACTCTCCAGAAGACACTAGGGCCGAAATCAAACGTTAAAGATGACAAAATTGTCTCACAAGTCACTGAATGAGAAAACTCCATCGTAAGACGTCTCTTCCGATGACGTTTTCACCTCCTTCCCTACATATCTGATCTTTGTCTTCAACATAAGAAATGTACCTTTGCCTCTTATCTTTCCATTGGTTAATCAAGTGTGTAATTTGGACATGGGTAGAGAACTCTATTCAATAAACTCTATCAGTGCGCAGACAGTTTGTATCTTTATGCATGATTTACCTTCAATCCATGTTCTTTTCCTCCAAATGTTATGTTATTCTATAAAATATGAGAAGACAAGGATCAAAGCATCATATGTGATCAAATTATCAAGGAAACAATCAAAACTAAGTCGATAAACGGGGGAAAACTAGTGTAAAAACAACATATATCAACCACCACCAATGTAAGCTTATCAATATTTCGTTTTGTACTTTTGGATGTGATTTATATGATCGAACTAGTTAATGATGTGATTAATGCATATATATTTGTTTGCGTTTGTTGTTGTTGAAATATTTGAGTTTTGGTGGTTGCAAGGTTGGGGGGAAGATTAAGTCGAGAACTTGGTAGAATTTTTTGCGTCGTTACTCTGCTGAATTTTTTCTAGAATTATGGGCATTTCTTAATTAGCACTATTTATATATTTGGTATATGAATCTAACTTCTGTATTTTTCACTTTTGAAATCTTGTAGATAGATTCTGGAGGTGATGCAAACAAAAATGTTGAAAATGAGATACGTAGAGGTATTACAGCAATGAACAAAGTAATAAATGCCAAAAGTAAAGGCATAAAGCTACAAGTTGGTTGGAACGAGTATGGTCAGCCAGTTGACCCAAATAAATCAAATTTTGTTGGTTACATTGACGTGATAGCTCGTGACAGGGTCCCTATTACTATTAATGATTGGCGACATGTCTCTGCAGCAATAAAATATGCCATTTGGAATGAAATAGCTGTAAGTTAGTTATTATATATATATTATGTTTTTAATTGGTAAATGTAGTTTTTTTTTTGTCTAAATTATAATTTTGTATATACTTTATTGTTTATATCAGTGATGATGAATTGTATATGCGAGAAGATCACCAAGAAGGGACATGGATTAATCCATCTGTTCGTTGGCGTACTAAACAAAATGGTCGTACTGAGGGATCACAAAAGATTAGTAAACCAGCGACAAAAAGAAAACGATGAAAGGTATTTGAACTTATTTGATAATTATATGAGTAACTTATTTGAACTCTTTTGTTAAGTATGTAGTTAAAGTGTAAATTATATTGAACCCGCTTGTAATATTATATTAGTGAATGAGTTACACTAACTTCTGTATTTTTTTGCTTTTGTAGGTCGATACCGTATACCACCACAACCACCCTCTCCTCCGCCACTACCACGACGACCACCACTAATGTAAGCTTATCAATATTTGGTTTTGTACTTTCTGATGTGATTTATATGATTCAAGTGGTTAATGAGGTGATTAATGCATATATATTTGTTTGCGTTTGTTGTTGTTGAAATATTTAAATTTTCACTTATGAAATCTTGTAGATGGATTCTGGAGGTGCTGCAAACCCAAGTGTTGAAAGTGAGATACGTAGAGGTATTACAACAATGAAGAAAGTAATAAAGGCCAAAAGTAAAGGCATAAAGCTACAAGTTGGTTGGAACGAGCATGGTCAACCAGTTGACCCAAATAAATCAACTTTTGTTGGTTACATTGGCGTGATAGCTCGTGACAGGGTCCCTATTACTATCAGTGATTGGCGCAGCGTTTCTGCAGCAATAAAATATGTCATTTGGAATGAAATAGCTGTAAGTTAGTTATTATATATTATGTTTTTAATTGGTAAATGTAGTTTTTTTTTTGTCTAAATTATAATTTTTTATATACTTTGTTCTTTGTTTTTTATAGTTGGCCTTTGATATTGACGAAAGTAGACAGAAGTTTGTCTTAGCCGAGGCTGGGAAGCTAGCTCGAAACTATAGGAGCTACTTGACCAGAATCTGGGTAGAGGATGATGATGGGAACATTAATTCAAGCCCACCCGAAAAATATCGTATATCTCAAGAAGATTGGACAAAATTTGTAGAAGTACGCCAAAGTGAAGCTTTTCAGGTAATTATTTTAATTTATGGTTTCATTTTAATTTATTTGAAACTATATACATTGACTAATACCTTGATTATATAATGAACAGCAACTACGTAAGGAAAATCGGGAAAGAGCAAAGGAACCTGAATATCCTTACAGGGCATCACGTCTTGGATATGCTCAAGTGGAGCATATTGAGGTACGTAGTTCGTTACAAGTTTTAATTCTAATCAAATTTCCTTACAAATTTTCTAATCAAATTTCCTTAATTACAAATTTTCTAATCAAATTTATTTCTTTACAAATTTTCTTATATAGAAGCAAAAAAGAAAGGATGCTGGGTCAGATGTCACAGAGGTGACACGAGCACTAATGTGGAGGGTTGCACATTCTGATAGCCAGAACAACATTGATAATGTCAATGTTAAAAGAGTAGTGAAATCAATGGTGAGTTATTTGCAATTTTAGTTATATAGTGTGTTGTATGTTTTTTTAAAAATAATTTTAAAATAACAAATTTTTGTATTTTTTAAATGTATTATTACAGGAAAGCTTATCACAGGAGGGTAGCCACAGTGGACCCGAGAAGACCCGAAATGATATACTGGCTATAGTTTTTAAAAAGAAGGAGCATCCGGGTCGAGTTAGGGGTATAGGCCTTGGGGTATCCCAAAAAGATTACTTTTCGGATTCAAAGCCTTCAAAAAATACGGTGATTGATAGCTTGCAAGACACGGTTCAAATGCTCACTCAATCACTATTCGAATTGCGACGCAAGTTTGACCAGCATAGGGCGTCTGGGTCGCAGCAGCCACATACAGAAGAGGCGGTTTCTTTGAAAGATAGCTGCCCAAAAGTGAAAAACCTTCCTCAGGTAATTAATGAAAAGCATATTGTTTAGTGATAATGTAACTTTCAATCCTATATTTCTGTATGATATACAACATTTTCTAATATAATGGTATATATATATATATATATATATATATGTAGGATGTGGTGCAGTGTCAATTAACACTTTCTACACCCTGTTATCGTTTGGTGGCAAGAGGAACAATGTACAATCGACCAAAGGATAGAACATTGCATACATGTCCATTAGCCTCCCACCTCGTGAAAGTGTTGATTGACATTGCAATTGAAGATATTGCACCCTTCCAGTCCCTCTCGATCATGAAGGAGTGTTCACAGTATCTGAGGCTGTGGGATACCTGGTTGCTTGGCCTAACAGTCTTGTGATTGTCAGTGATGCATCGGTACGTAATTATAAATAGCTAGTCATTAATAAATTATAACAATTGTTTAATGTTAATAAATAAACTTTCATTGATAACGCCCACGTTTTGTTTTCTTTTGCTTATAGTCTCTCGGAAAATCCAAATCATCACTCGGAAAAAGTAAATCAGAGACGACGAAGCACTCACATGTCAAAAATACACCTTTAGTGGCCAACCCTCCTGCTCCACGCCCTAATTCACTTGCAGTTCTTGAAAGGTTCTTTGGGATGATGACTGCTGATAACACTATCCGGATAGACATACCCGAGGAAATCTTCAATATCCCCTTTCCAGAATATATTGGGCGGGAGGAGATCGGTGACTTTCTGCATAAAGAACAGATAGGAGCCTCTATCATTACTGCTTACATCAAGTAAGTTTTTAAATATTAATTAATAAAAAGTAAGCTTTTAATTAAATTATTTTACTGCATTAATTTGAACTATGTTTATTTTTGTTACTCAAATTTATTTTATGCTCAATTGTAGGTGTTTGTGGGTTAATCACGTGGTCCCCGAACAAAAACAAAATAAATTCGGGTTCCTTAGCCCACATTCTATATCTGCGGGAGCAGGAATTACTCCCACTCAGCGTGTTGACCAATCGCAATATATAGCAAATACTATGATAGCTAGTGCACTGGAGGGGAAGTTGTTTCTTGCACCTTACAACTCCAGGTGAGCTACTAAAGACACATTGTTATTTTGTAAAATTTGTTACGTAGGCATAACTAATTTAAAATTTTTCTTTTGAATATGCTGATTAGGGGCCATTGGTTGTTGCTCGTGATTGATCCAATTAAAGAGATCGTTTATTATTTGGATTCTTTGCACGGTGATCCAAATAACCGACGTGATATGAAAGATATGATCAATCAGTAAGTTTTATCATTCAATTAAATGTATCCATTATATTTAATATTAAGTTTAAAGTATATATATTATAACTAGATTTCATTTATATATATTTGCTTGATATTGACATATTTCCTTGATTTTTGATGTTTTTAACAGCGCTGTGTTGATGTTTCGAGGAAATAACAACAACCAAAAGATCAAATCAAAAAACAAGGTCTGTACATGGAGTTGTATACAGGTTAGTTTAATTATATTATTTTAATTATAGTTTCAAGAAATTATTCGTATAAAAGTTATTTGTTCTAATACAATTTTGACATAGATTGTGGCTTCTTCGTCATGAAATTCATGAAAGATATTATTAGACACGGAGAATCTATAATCCCACCGACGGTATGCATAATCCTAATTAATATTAATCAAATTCTAATGTCTCTTTTAAGTTATTAAACATTTTTGTTGGATTTTAATATTTGTCTTGCAGTACTTTGCTGATTGTCAGTACGCCTCTTACACTATAGCGCAACTTGATGAAGCACGTTCTGAATTGACACAATACATTTTTAAATGCGCTTTTGATATGCCGACGGTGTAAGTTGAAAATTATTGTAAATTTTAATTTGATTTAAAAGCAGTGATTAGTTTATATTGGTTTATTGTAAACTCGTTATTATTTGTAATTATTGGAGATTATTATTTGGTGAATGAAATTAATTTTGGATTTGAATTTGTTGTTTCTGTTGAGCAATTGGTTTGTTTTATGTGTTATTGATGAGTTGAATTTTGAACTTGTGGGAAGGATATAGCTAGCTGAAATTATAACTAAAAAAAAATAAATCAGGTTACAGCGGTTCAGAAAAGAATCGCTGTAACAGGATACGGATTTTACACTAAAAAAAAAATTTTATTTACCTGTTACAGCGGTTCAATAATGAACCGCTGTAATAGGGCTCATTTTACAGCGGTTTTTAACCGCTGTAATAGTAAACATACCAATTACAGCGATACGTATTACAGCGGTTAAAACCGCTGTAGTAGTGCAAAAAAAACCGCTGTAACAGACCTCTTCTGTACTAGTGACTTGAAGATCCCACTAAATATAAAGTTTCGTAAAGGAAGAACCTAGCATTGGAGACGAGAACAAGTTGACACATACAGCTGATAAATTGTACTGGAAACTCCAAGAGACGTGCAAATGAGATCTTGTATGAACCGAAGCAAGTAAGATCTTATTTCCCCAAACCAAGTTAAGTTCTTTACTATTGACAATTGTCTTTTGAGCCTCAATCCGTCGTGTCTTTCATAAACATGTATTACTTCATGGTTATGAACATTCGAAGCACTTTCCCATCATATAGTAATCATTATTGAACTAAAAACCTTGTGATGCCTAATCCTTGGACTCCTATTAATTTTTTTTTAATGGCAAGGCTTCTTTCTATTTATTCCTACTTGATAACTCGGTTAGCATTTGTTATTCTTTATTCTAGAAGGTTTTACTCGTTGACATTTTTTTTTGGTTTTTGTTAACCTCTGAAATTCTACATTTCATGATATCACTATTCTTGAGTACCCATTGGAATTCTCAGCATTTGTGAACTATTCTATTCGAGCTTAAACTTTCTCTCAAGGACCACACATGGTGCTTCCATTATCATCTACGGACCAATAATCATATGCTGGAATTTTATCTCGTCCATTCTTGGAGCCTTATATTCTCTTTGCAAGTTTGAAGTGTCTCTTGATTACCAATCTTTACTCTTAACTACGTCATTATTGTGAGACTCTACTCTTATTTCCTGTTCAAACTATATATCATTTCAGACTATTATTGTTGATCAACCCCTTGTCATCGATGGTTTATAGTTATGAAACTCTTAAAACCTTGAGTTCATTCTTATGAAACTTTTATGCATTCATTGCCTCTTTTGTTTGGAATAAAAACAAAAAAGGATGATATCGATATTAGATCTCCTTGAATACCTTATATTTATTCTCATAAGGATTTAATAATAATTGATCATATCTTATTTGAATCTGCTTTAGAATTTCATTTAGTTATCTTGAAATCCTTGAGCTTATACTTCTTAATTGAGATCTAACAACATAAGTTAATATTCGAAATTCTTGGTTAGAACTGTGGTTTCTATATCGTTAAGTGGTTCAACCTGATTCTCATCATGATCTTAAGTACCTTCATTTGACCATTTCTGATCGTCAATTGACAGTATCTTCTGTACATCTTTTAGTAATTCAACCAGATTATTTTTATGATTGTGATTGCATCATCTATCCCGTAAGTGACCGTCAACAGTGATTCTTATATATTTGTTCTTGTTGGTCCCAAGTGGCATACGAAAGGGTCTAGAAGGAGGGGGGGGGGTTGAATAGACCCTGAAGTCTTTTTCGACTTCAAAAGATTTTGTACTAAAAGGTTTTTTTTGGGACGCTTGAAATGTAGATGCTTGACTGAGCGTTTACTTTGAAATATAGATGCTTAGGTTAAGCGTCTGATGAAGACTATTTTTAGAAAGATAACTTAGACTTCAAGATTTGAATACTTTAACCACGTGGGCTTAAGCGTTCAGTTCTTTAATCAGTGTTAGCACAGCGGAATGATTTTTGTAGTCTTCTTTTAAAAGCTTTAGCGTTACAAGAAGTTTCTTAGTTGCTTAGCGTTTGATTGTGTTTTACTTAATCAGTTTATGCAATGATGTAATAGATAAAAGAATTGACTGAAAAGTAAATGACATAATATTTGTAAGGTTCGTTGGGTGATGTAATCCCAACTACGTCCTTCTTCTCCTAGAACACTTGGAAGCAATCCACTAAAATGATTCTCAAAGAATCACACAGAATCTTCTACAAAATAGGGAGAGATAGATTGTCGATGACTTGCTCCTTGATCACACAAATTTCTGCTCCAAATCGTTTCAATCCCCTTGCTTCTTTCACCCAGAAATAATGCAAGTATCCAACTTCGACTTCACACAGATCACGAGGCTTGGATGGGGTTTTCTAAAACAGTTTGTTTGATTTTGATGAAGTTCAAACAACTGGAAATATCTCAGTAGTAATGTGGTTTCTTCGAGAAGAATGTTTGAGATATTTGTTGACTGTCTCAGGAAATGAAGAAAAGCAAAGAGAATGTTTTCTTGAATATTCTGGCTTTTCTGAGAGTTTAAGGAATGAGACTTCAATGCAACAGCAATTCGGCTTGGAGATTAATTGTGTGTTTTTTGGCTTATTGTTGAAGTCCTATTTATAGGCATTCTTGGAGAAAGTGTCTGTTTGACACATACACAGGCGCGTGTCTCTCACTTCCGCGAGTGAACAACTTTTGTCCTTTTTCCTGAAAAATCTGCTGCACAAAAGTTGGTGCTGCAGTCTGTGAAAGTTGACAGTCCAATGGGGTGGCTTCTCCGTACGTCTGAAAGTGCTTATCACATTTAATGCTCTTATCAGCATTTAATGCATTTGAATTAAATACCCGTTGGTACTTAATGCATTGAGTGTATTTGCATTAAAATCCTTCTGGACTTAGAAATAAATTCAGGTGAAATCACTTTTGTCCTATAAGGTAACGCTTGATATAGCTGGTCAATTGGACTCTTGGAGACTTTATCTTCATTCAGAATTCAGGCGCTCGAGTCTTCGAATTTTACCACTGATGAACTCACTCAGAAATTATCAGACGCTCAGCCAAACAATCTAGAATAAAATAAAACAAAGCCTAATAAACCTATTACAAATCTAACGCTTCAAAGCTTATACATAATTTCTACTAAAATCAAACTTACATATTTTGGGGTCTAACAAAAGGTCCTAATTGTCATCATCAAAACATCTAACAGGAAACTCCTAACAATTTTCCCCTTTTTGATGATGGCAATACTTACTCTTTTATAGTTCAAGAGTTAGACAACCAAGATAAAAGTTAGCTTTGATTAGATAACGTTAGTTAAAGTTAGTTACGCTTCAACGAGATGTTTCAGCTGAAAAATGCATTTTATATATATCAGTGATTACAAGCATTTTTACAACTGAATAAATAAAGATATAAGAGACACTACTACAGAAAAGGCCTGTTACAGCGGTTTTTTTTCCACTATTACAGCGGTTTTAACCGCTGTAATACGTATCGCTGTAATTGGTAAGTTCCCTATTACAGCGGTTTTTAACCGCTGTAAAATACGACCTATTACAGCGGTTCAATAACAACCCGCTGTAACAAACCAAAAAAATAAATAATATAATTAAAAAAATTCAACTATTACAGCGGTTCGGAAAGGAACCGCTGTAATAGTTATGTTTTTTTACAGCGGTTCCTTTATGAACCGCTGTAAAAAACCAACCTATTACAGCGGTTCCTTTCGGAACCGCTGTAATAGTTGACCTGTTACAGCGGTTCGTAAATGAAACCGCTGTAAAAAAACATAACTATTACAGCGGTTCCTTTCCGAACCGCTGTAATAGTTGACCTGTTACAGCGGTTCGTAAACGAACCGCTGTAATAGGTCACCATTTTTTTTAATTTAAATTTTTTTTAAAATTCTATTACAGAGGTTCGTTATTGAACCGCTGTAACAGTTGAGCTTTTTTTTTCTTTTTTTATTATAATTTCAGCTAGCTCTATCCTTCCCAAAAGCTCAAAATTCAAATCACATAAAACAAACCAATTGCTCAACAGAAACAACAAATTAAAATCCTAAATTAATTTCATTCACGAAATAATAATCTCCAATAATTACAAATGATAACGAGTTTAATTTACAATAAACCAATATAAACTAATCACCACTTTTAAATCAAATAAAAATTTACAATAATTTACAACTTACACCGCCGTCATATCAAAAGCGCATTTAAAAATGTATTGTGCCAATTCAGAACGTGCTTCATCAAGTTGCTCTATAGTGTAAGTGGCGTACTGACAATCAGCAAAGTATTGCAAGACAAATATTAAAATCCAACAAAAATGTTTAATAACTTAAAAGGGACATTAGAATTTGATTAATATTAATTAGGATTATGCATACCGTCGGTGGGATTATAGATTCTCCGTGTCTAATAATATCGTTCATGAATTTCATGACGAAGAAGCCACAATATATCTCATTTAATTGAATGGGGCACTACAAATTAAATTCAAATAAAAATTGTATTAGAACAAATAACTTTTATACGAATAATTTCTTGAAACTATAATTAAAATAATATAATTACCCCAACCTTTATACAACTCCATTTACAGGCCTTGTTTTTTGATTTGATCTTTTGGTTGTTGTTATTTGCTCGAAACATCAACACAGCGCTGTTGAAAACATCAAAAAACAAGGAAATATGTCAATATCAAGCAAATATATATATATGAAATCTAGTTATAATATATATACTTTAAACTTAATATTAAATATAATGGACATTTAATTAAATGATAAAACTTTCTGATTGATCATATCTTTCATATCACGTCGGTTATTTGGATCACCGCCGTACACAGAATCCAAATAATAAACGATCTCTTGAATTGGATCAATCACGAGCAACAACCATTGCCCCCTAATCAGCATATTCAAAAGATAGATTTAAAATTAGTTATCCCTACGTAACAAATTTTTGACATGTGAACAATGTCTCTTTAGTAGCTCACCCGGAGTTGTAAGGTGCAATAAACAATTTCCCCTCCCGCTGTGCACTAGTTATCATAGTATTTGCTATATATTGCGATTGGTCAACACGCTGGGGAGTAATTCCTGCTCCTGCAGATATAGAATGTGGGCTAAGGAACCTGAATTTATTTTGTTTTTGTTCGGGGACCACGTGATTAACCCACAAACACCTACAATTAAGCATAAAATAAATTTGCGTCACAAAAATAAACATAGTTCAAATTACTTCAGTAAAATAATAAAATTAAAAGCTTACTTTTTATTAATTAATATTTAAAAACTTACTTGATGTAAGCAGAAATGATAGAGGCTCCTATCTGTTGTTTATGCAGAAAGTGACCGATCTCCTCCCACCCAATATATTCTGGAAAGGGGATATTGAAGATTTCCACGGGCATGTCTATCCGGATAGTATTTTCAGCAGCCATCATCTGAAAGAACCTATCAAGAACTGCAAGTGAATGAGGGTTGGCCACTAGAGAAGGAGGGTTGGCCACTAGAGGTGTATTTTTGACATGTGAGTGCTTCGTCGTCACTGATTTACTTTTTCCTATTGATGATTTGGATTTTCCGCGAGACTAGAAGCAAAAGAATTCAAAACGTGGGCGTTATCAATGAAAGTATATTTATTAATATTAAACAATTGTTATAATTTATTAATGACTAGCTATTAATAATTACGTACCGATGCATCACTGACAATGACAAGACTCTTAGGCCAAGCAACCATGTATCCCACAGCCTCGGATACTGTGAACACTCCTTCATCATCGAGAGGGACTGGTAGGGGTGCAACATCTTCAATTGCAATGTCAATCGTCACTTTCACGAGGTGGGAGGCTAATGGACATGTATGCAATATTCTATCCTCTGGTCGATTGTACATTTTTCCTCTAGCCACCAAACGATAAGAAGGTGTAGTAAGTGCTAATTGACACTGCAAGACATCCTATATATATATATATACCATTATATTAGAAAAATTTGTATATTATATAGAAATATAGGATTGAAAGTTACGTTATCACTAAACAAATTCATATCATTAATTACCTGAGGTAGGTTTTTCACTTCTGGGCAGCTATCTTTCAAAGAAACCGCCTCTTCTGTATGTGGCTGCTGCGACGCAGACGCCCTATGCTCGTCAAACTCGCGTCGCAATTCTAATAGTGATTGAGTGAGCATTTGAACCGTGCCTTGCAAGCTATCAATCACCGCATTTTTTGAAGGCTTTGAATCCGAAAAGTAATCTTTTTGTGATACCCCAAAGCCTACACCCCTAACTCGACCCGGATGCTCCTTCTTTTTAAGAGCTAAAGCCAGTGTATCATTGTGGGTCCTCTCGGGTCCACTGTGGCTACCCTCCTGTGATAAGCTTTCCTGTAATAATACATTTAAAAAATACAAAAATTTAGGGAAATTTGTTATTTTAAAATTATTTTTAAAAAAACATACAACATACTATATAACTAAAATTGCAAATAACTCACAATTGATTCCACTACTCTTTTAACATTGGCATTATCAATGTTGTTCTGGCTATTAGAATGTGCAACCCTCCAAACTAGTGCTCATGTCACCTCTGTGACATCTAACCCAGCATCCTTTCTTTTTTGCTTCTATATAAGAAAATTTGCAAGGAAATAAATTTGATTAGGAAATTTGTAATTAAGGAAATTTGATTAGAAAATTTGTAAGGAAATTTGATTAGAATTAAAACTTGTAACGAACTACGTACCTCAGTATGCTCCAGTTGAGCATATCCAAGACGTGATGCCCTGTAAGGATATTCAGGGTCCTTTGCTCTTTCAGAATTGTCCTTACGTAGTTGCTGTTCATTATATAATCAAGGCATTAGTCAATGTATATAGTTTCAAATAAATTAAAATGAAACCATAAATTAAAATAATTACCTTAAAATAATCACTTTGGCGTACTTTTACAAATTCTGTCCAGTCTTCTTGAGAAATACGATATTTTTCGGGTGGGCTTGAATTAATGTTCCCATCATCATCCTCTACCCAGATTCTGCTCAAGTATCTCCTATAGTTTCGAGCTAGCTTCCCAGCCTCGGCTAAGACGAATTTCTGTCTACTTTCGTCAATATCAAAGGCCAACTATAAAAACAAACAATAAAGTATATACAAAATTATAATTTAGACAAAAAAAAAAAACTACATTTACCAATTAAAAACATAATATATATATAATAACTAACTTACAGCTATTTCATTCCAAATGGCATATTTTATTGCTGCAGAGACATGTCGCCAATCATTAATAGTAATAGGGACCCTGTCACGAGCTATCACGCCAATGTAACCAACAAAATTTGATTTATTTGGGTCAACTGGCTGACCATACTCGTTCCAACCAACTTGTAGCTTTATTCCTTTACTTTTGGCATTTATTACTTTCTTCATTGCTGTAATACCTCTACGTATCTCATTTTCAACATTTTTGTTTGCATCACCTCCAGAATCCATCTACAAGATTTCAAAAGTGAAAAATACAGAAGTTAGATTCATATACCAAATATATAAATAGTGCTAATTAAGAAATGCCCATAATTCTAGAAAAAATTCAGCAGAGTAACGACGCAAAAAATTCTACCAAGTTCTCGACTTAATCTTCCCCCCAACCTTGCAACCACCAAAACTCAAATATTTCAACAACAACAAACGCAAACAAATATATATGCATTAATCACATCATTAACTAGTTGGATCATATAAATCACATCCGAAAGTACAAAACGAAATATTGATAAGCTTACATTGGTGGTGGTCGTCGTGGTAGTGGCGGAGAAGAGGGTGACTGTGGTGGTATACGGTATCGACCTACAAAAGCAAAAAAATACAGAAGTTAGTGTAACTCATTCACTAATATAATATTACAAGCGTTCAAATAATTATCAAATAAGTTCAAATAAAATTTACATTTAAATTGCATACTTAACAAAAGAGTTCAAATAAGTTACTCATATAATTATCAAATACTCATATAATTATCTAATAAGTTCTAATACCTTTCATCGTTTTCTTTTTGTCGCTGGTTTACTAGTCTTTTGTGATCCCTCAGTACGACCATTTTGTTTAGTACGCCGACGAACAGATGGATTAATCCATATTCCCTCTTGGTGATCTTCTCGCATATACAATTCATCATCACTGATATCCAAGTCACCGTCACTATTTGTGGATTGTGAACCACCTAAGATAGGAGTTCCTCCATCATCTTCATTATATAGGCCATCATCCTCAATACAAGTATTTTTGTTTGCCGATAAAACAATGGACCAACTCTTATCGACGGGATCGGTGACAAAAAACACTTGTTTAGCTTGAGATGCCAAAATAAAAGGTTCATCTTTGTATCCCACCTTTTCAAGGTCTACTCTAGTAAAACCTATTTCACTATCATCAACACCATTTTTATGGTCAACCCACCTACACCCAAATACAGGGACCCGAAACCAACTGTAATCCAGCTCCCATATATGTTCAATCACCCCGTAATATGGTAAAGTGGCATAGATAGGGCTATTATCTTTCGCACTTGAGATATGCATTGCTTCAGCTACAAGACTCACCCCACTATTCTGCATTGTACTCCGTTCATCTTGGTCTTTTGTATAAAACGTGACACCATTTATACGATAACCCGAATGACAAAATACGAATCTGCCCGGGCCCACCGACAACCGTGCCAATTTATCTGAAACTGAAAGTAAATTCTCGTTTTGTTTCTCTTAAATACACTTTCGGAACCAATCGATAAAACTCTTGTTATGTTCTCTTGAAATCCAACTTTCATTTTTACTTGAATTTATTCTCCTAAGTTGGTCCTTGTGCTCTTCAACATATGGCTCAACCTCATCGGTGTTGTGGAGCACATATAGGTGTGCCTGATCCTTTTGTGTGCTAGGAACACTCACTAATTGCTTTCCAATTACGCTTTCTCCTTCTGTTCCCCCCCCCCCCAGCAGGAGATTTTTGACGCTCTGCAACATTACCATCATTCAGATATTCTGTGCAAAATGTAATAGCTTCATCAACTATGTACCGCTCAACAATGCAACCTTCCGGCCGGCTACGATTTTTCACATAGCCTTTCAATACCTTCATATAACGCTCAGTCGGATACATAGATCTCATAAAAGCTGGTCCACAAAGTTGTGTCTCTCTAACCAAGTGAATAGGTAGGTGAGTCATTATATCAAAAAACGCGGGTGGGAAATACATCTCAAGCTCACACAAAGTGAGGACAAGTTGTTTCTGAAGTGCAGGCAATTGTTCAGGATCAAACACCTTGCTCCACATTGCTTTGAAGAAGAAACACAATCTAGTTATCGTTTCTCTCACCTTTTTTGGCAGAATGGCCCGTAAAGCAATTGGTAGCAAATGATCCATGATTACATGACAATCATGAGTCTTCATATGCTTTAGCTTCAAGTCTTTCATTGATACAAGACTGCTAATGTTCGAAGAATACCCTTCTGGAACTTTCACTCCACAAAGAAACTCACATAATGCAATTTTTTCATTTCTAGATAGTGTGTGAGCTGCTGGAGGTAAATAAGTACGTTTTCCCTTCATTGTTGGTGCCAATTTACCTCTTATCTTCATTTCAACTAAATTCAACCTTGCCTTTACTCCATCTTTTGTCTTGCCGGGCACATTTAGAAGAGTACCAATGACACTATCAAATACATTTTTCTCAATATGCATTATATCAAGAAAATTTCTAACATGTAAAGATTTCCAATACGGCAACTCAAAAAAAATTGACCTTTTTTCCACCCAGTTTTTGCAAGGCCGCATGCAAAAGTCTTTCCGAACTTGATATCCAAGTCTTTTACATTCTCAAACACCTCTTCACCGGTCAAACACTTAGGAGCTCGACATTCTTCTATGCTCCCATTGAAAGCTTTCTTCCACCGACGATATCGATGTTCTCGATTCAACCATCTTCGATGCCCTTGGAACGCATATTTCTGAGAGTGTGGGAGTCTATATTGATCTGTACTCTTGACACATATGGGGCATGCACATTGCCCATGTACACCATATCCCTCGAGATTAGCTCTTGCTGGAAAATCATTGATTGTACCAAACAACATAACTCTGAGATTGAAGCTCTCTTTTCTAAACCCATCATACACTTTAATACCTGTCTCCCACAACTCCTTCAAATCCTCACTTAAAGGGGCCAAGTAGACATTTATATCATTTCCAGGTTGTTTCGGCCCGGAAATTAGTATAGGCATCATAATATGCTCTCGCTTCATAATGTGAATTTAATTTATGTTTTTGTTAATTATATAATGTGGGTTTTTGTGATATATATGTTATTTTAATTAGGGTTTATTGATTTTTGGATTTTTGATTTATGTTATGATATGTTGGTATTATATATGATTGTATTGTTTTGTTGACATTGTTTAATGCATTCATGGTATTTGTGCATCACGTCATGTCACAACGAACATTTATACTTGAGATTTACATATTTTTGTGAAAATAACTATATCGTGATGCTTTAATTTATTTGTAGTTTTATGTGATTTATTTAGATCCAATTGGTGATCAATAGGAGCGGAGCGGCGGTTTGGGGTGGTGGCTAGGGGACGGGGGCGGGGTTATCTTGAGAGTGAGAGAGAGTATAGAGAGAGAGTAGAGTATAGAGAGAGAGATCGAGAAGAGAGATCGAGAATGAGAGAGAAAATCGAGACGGGCGACGACGGCGGCGGCTGCGGATTGTGGTGGTGGCGGACCGGCGGCGACTCGGGGGGGCGGAGAGTGAGAGAGAGAGTAGAGTAGAGAGTGAGAGAGTATAGGAGAAAGAGAGAGTAGAGAGAAAAGAGGGTGGAGTCGGTTTTGGGGGGAAAAATGGGGGGGAATTTTATTTTTTTTTTTAATTAACAATTAAAGCGGTTCAGGAATGAACCGGTATAACTGATAATCAGTTATAGCGGTTCAGGAATGAACCGCTTTAACTGATTATCAGTTAAAGCGACTCTGTAATGAACCGCTGTAACCGGTTTGAATCAGTTACAGCGGTTCAATATTGAACCGCTGTTAAAAAAACTTTTTTTTTTTTTTTTCGGTTCGACTTATAATAGCGGTTTTTTACCGAACCGTCCTATTACAGCGGTTTTAAAAAAAACCGCTGTAATAAGTTCCGACTTAGTTTCATTTATAACGGTTCACTTATAAACCGCTGTAAAATGTGCGCTGTAACAGGCCATTTCTGTACTAGTGAGACAAGAATATAGATAATGCAGATCAGAAGGCTTTAACGTCTTGGTCTAACTTTGTATCGGTTGGGCATTTCAGCTCGGATAGCTTCAGTTAGATTATCTTCCAGAGTCATCATCGCTTCATGATCTTTGTTGATTATAAGATTATTTTTTTCTTTTTGTCTCTTCTTGAAAGTAGTATAGTGAATGTCCCAATCGTTAGGTCAATACCAATGTACCTTAGGCAAATTCTGAAAGATTGGATGAAGTCAGTCAACTTCCTCTCTTCGGCTAAGATTCTTGGATCTGTAGGTTCTGGAATAGATGTTCTTTGAAGAGGAATGTCAAACTGTTCAAGCAGTGCCCGAGAAGGTATTGGTAGATTTGGATATAGTGCTTGTGGGGTTTTTCTTAGCATTCTACTAGACGCTCCAGGAGAAGCACTTACTTCAGAAGCAGTTATCCACGAGGGGAGACTAAGCGCAGAAGGAGAAGATAAAGTTTGATGCTTAGGAGACGGAGGCTCTTGAGCTCTTGAACTAGACGCTTTTCTCTTTTCTCCTTTCATCTTCTTTTCCCCCGTATTACCATCATCAGACTTTAGAAAATGATTTGTGAGTAAACTGACCTGATGAGCAATCTGAGACATAGAATCTGTGATGTCGTCCAGACGCTTGTCGAAGCATTCCTGCAGAGCGAGGAGCTTGGCGCTGGTAGCATCATTCAGAGAAGACTCAAGGGTTTCAAGGCGCTTTTCAAGCTCTTCTTTCATGGCAAGTTGCGTTGCTTGAGTGGCATCATGCATTTCTTGAAAGTCTTGTTTGCACTCACCAATAGCCGCTTGAGCTGAACTACGCATATGAGCAATCTGAGCGCTCATAACGTGAGTCTCAATCTTTGCCAAATCGTCTTTAATCCAGTGGAGAGATTCTTCGTTCTGAGTAGCATGGGCATTGATATTCTCCAAAACGGATTTGAGCAAAGGACCGAAAGATTGACTCTCATCTAGACGAATCGCTTGAGGAGCCGGTCGCTTGAACCTGGATGAGTGTTTGAGAAACTCAATAAGAACTTGATATGTGGGATCAAAGACAGTACCCCATATGTCTAGAGAGAGATCCTCATCAATATCATCAGCAACGGGTTCAGGAGTGTCAGAAATATCCTCTGGTTGAGACGCTTGAACGTGTTCTTCAGCAGACGCTGGAATACTTGTGACTTCAGATGTGAACGCTTCAGCGGACTTAGCAGGCGCTTCCTCAAGCGCTGACTCAGGTTGACGAAAGTCATCGAATTAGAAGTTCCAATTTGCTAAATCGGCATAAGAAGTGGACGCAGCCTCCAAAAGTTCAGTGAGTCTGGTTCTAGTCTTACAAGTACCGGAAATGAATGTGCGAAGAGGACTATCAATGGCCCTGATGTGCATTGGACCAATGATATCTAGCACATGATTTGGAAAGACTTTGGACGGCGCTTGACAGATGGAAAAGATTGAATCTGGGCAGTAATGTCTGGAAAATCCAATCAAGCAGTTGGAGGGAAGAGACTTGAGACGCAGATTTTCAGGTACACAATCAGCATAGTACTCTTCTAAATATGGATATATCGCTTGAGCCAGCTCTTGATTTCTTTCAAGCAGGGAGAGGACAAACTCATAATGACTGAGTACCTCGCTGCGGATAGAAGGGAGCAGTGGATATCCTTTGAATGAACTAATTACTGAGCCGTTCCAAGGTCTGAGATTGGCAGTGAAGATTCTATCGAACAGAGATAAGGGAGTCATAATCTTCACCATAAAATTCAAATTATCCTCACAGTGGCTCGGAGCAAAATTCAAGCACGATACGAAAGAGGTACCACTGGAAGATGTTTGAGCGTTGAAAAGTACGGGAGTAATGGACAATCTGTGAAGTGCTTGAAGCAGACACTGCTCAATTTGATGTCTAATGATTGGGAGCTTTAGAACAGGTCCGACTCTCTGTTGACGCTGCTTTATGCAATACTTGGCGAACTGACGCTTCTTGTCATGCATGCCTATGCCAAATAAATGGGGAGTTTGGACTAACTCGGAGAATGTATATTTGTGTCCCATATACGCTTCAACCCAGTTAACTTCATTCATGTAGTAGTCTGTTCCAGTAGTGACCATAGCGCGATATCTATCAGGCTGATAGTTGGCATTCCAGACACTGTCAAAATATGCGATATCTATCAGGCTGATAGTTGGCATTCCAGACACTGTCAAAATATGCATCAGCTTCACTCATAGCAAGTCTGTCAACGATTCAAGACGCTCACCGGCATGAACTGCTTTATTCTTCCACAAACGAAGTGGGTTGACTGAAGATAGATTTTCAATACTATGAGCAGTCTGAGGAAAGTGTGTGCAGCCTTCTCTGTTCAAGACTGACTCTGAAGGATTGAGAAAGCTAGGATGAAGAGGCTCATACACTCGAATATTGTAATCTCTTAGAGCGAAACCGGTTGGCTTGATGTGGCCATAATCTAGATAATATGCCAAATCCACATCACATCTAGGAGTTCTTCTTCCTTGTCCGTCTTGTTGAAGAATAAGGGAAGACGGTATTTGACCAGGGGTCTTTCCAAGTTGAATGTCCAAATAGTACTTTCTCTCTATTTGTGTTAGTTCAGCGTTAAACACCGTATCCCTGATTTGATGGTCACTATCAATCAGCAGGGCAATGTCATTCTCTGCAGCAATGTATCTTTCTTCATTGTATCCTGCAGGAATGAAATCTTCTTCGAGCGCTGGGGGCATATAATTGATTGAATGATCGATTGTCTTCAGCGGGTCGAGTTTGAAGAAGTGCCTAGGCTCTGAAACGTCTTCAGATGTAGGAATAGAAATGCTGTGGGAAGAAATAAACTTACCCTGAGAACTTGTCTCAACAGCAATACTTTGAGCGCTTGACTCAACAGAGACTTGAGCGCTTGGCTTAACAGTCTCAGGCTCTTCAGGAACAGGAGCAACTTAACGCTTGCTAGTCCTGGAATGCTTGAAGATTTTCTTCACGTTGACTCCTTCAACGAGCTTAGGCGGTGGAGCAGGAGGATCAACAGCTGGTTCTTCAAAGTCTATCTGTTTGATGATCCCCTCCAGCTTCCTCCTCTTGAGAGGTAACTTATCCTCTGCATCCTCATCAGTTTCTTCATCATTCTTTTGAGGAGAAGGGACAAATTGAGCCTTGGGCTTTCTGGGAGCCCTCTTCTTTATTGCAGCTGGACGCTTCACGACTTCTTCTGGCACTGGACGCTTCGCTTCCTCATCGGATGCTTGACGTAATTCCAGACGCTCAGATAGTGGTTTAGCAGCACCACCAATTTTGGGAGGATTGAAAAGATTATTCAGAATCCTTCTTCCCAGCAACTTGGTCTTACTCAACGGTAGACCAGATGAGTATACACACTGTGATTTGTACAGCAGGTCGCTGAGAAGAAGCTCATAAGGTTTATTCGAGGTGCTTAAACAGTCCCGAAACCTTCCAAAAATGTACTCACTCCAGTTGATCTTGATGTTGAGGAGTATAGCAGTCATCATCTGAAATTGTACTGGGTTTACCTTATCAAAGGTTCCCACTCGGCATTCTATGATCTTGCTGCAGAAATCAGCCAACAGTTGGTATTTGGATACCGGTTCTTTCTTTTCAAAGTACTGAGTGTAGGGTACATCGTCGTATGCACTTATGGTTGTCCATGCTTCCTTGATTTGTTGTAAAGTAACACAATCCAATGCCTCACCCTCATTTGGAAGATTGAAGTTCTTGGCAATGGAGGCAGCAGACAAAATAAATTCCTTGGGAGGCTCCTTCTTAGATAGAGGAATTAGGCAAGAGATAGACTTCTTGTCCTCTGAAAGTTTAGCAGTTTTCCAGAAGGTGTCGACTTCAGTCAGAAACAGATAGGAGTATTGGGTCAAGAAAGGTTTAAGCCCAGCTTTGACAACCATGTCCATCATGTCAGTTAGATTGATCTGAGGTTGTTCATACAGGAATTTCCAATCGACAACAAGGCCTTCAGTAACCTTGATGGTAAGTTCGGCAAAAGTAGACGAAGATTTCTTTGGTGCCATTTTTAGTGAAAAAGATGAATTGAGATTTTCTTTTGCTTTGAGAGAGAGAGAGAATAAATTTTGCAGATATGTTTGAGTAAGAGTAAATGATTTTTCTGCAGAAATTGTGTTTTAAATGACACAGAGGTGAATTTTTGAAACTTGTATTCTCTAGTCTCTGTAGGATTCAAACACGTGTAAAGAGTTTTAATCTCAGCCATGAATTCATTAACTGCGGACGCGAGTTTTGTGTAATAGAGAGAAGTTACATTTGGTAATTCTCATATATAAAGATTTGACATCCGAGTTAAAATTTTAAAAACGTTTGGCATTTTCAGAGTGTAACGCACGCGCCTGTTTGTACACTGACATGTACACAAACACGTGCTATCTCTGAACCGTCAATTTGAAAAAAAATTTGATTACCCGCTAGTTTGATGTGATAGAAGCGTGTGAATAGAGTACACAATAGACTGTTGAGTCTATCCACCACTTCAAGAAGCGTGTAAAATTTATGCATGGCTTTTTAAAAGCATTTTTATATTAAGTGTTGAATGGAATAGTTTCAACGCTTAACTTGATACCATTAGTTGGTATAACATTTCTTGGTAATCATTATAACTGTTGTAATATAGACGCTTAAAGTCAAAATCCTTTTTATGGTTGAGCGTCCAATATTTTATGCAAAAATAATACTGAGCGTTGATGATCATGCATCTGAAAATTTTGATTATTGACGCGTACAGTTATGTTCAAGTACAATTTTAAGGTTCCCCCTAAATTTGATAACTTGTACCATTTGTTTTGTTTTTCAAAGAAAGCTTTTAGACATAAATCAAGTGGATTCCCCCTAAATTATATGTCTAATAATGTATGATGCTTGATGATTAAGCGTTTAAATCAATCATACCTAGTTCACTTCTCAAAGTGAGAAAACGTTGTTCGTTGTGCGCTTTGGTAAAGATATCTGCCAATTGTTTGTCAGTTCCAATAAAGTGCATGGAGATATCTTTCTTTTGAACGTGGTCACGAAGGAAATGGTATCTAATGTCAATGTGTTTGGTTCTGGAATGAAGAACAGGATTTTGAGTCATGGCTAGAGCGCTTTGGTTATCACAATGAATGGGGGTTGGACCTATGATTGTTCCATAATCTCTAAGTTGTTGCCTCATCCATAAAACTTGTGCACAACAACTTCCTGTAGCTACATACTCAGCTTCGGCTGTGGAAGTAGCTATGGATTGTTGTTTCTTGCTATGCCATGAAAGTAACCTATCACCTAGAAATTGACAAGTACCACTAGTGCTTTTACGATCTATTTTGCAACCTGCAAAATCTGCATCTGAGTGACCAATTAGTTCAAAAGGAGAATCCCTAGGATACCATAAGCCCACATTTTGTGTGGCTTTTAGGTATTTAAGGATCTTCTTGGCCGCAATTAAGTGTGACTCTTTAGGATCAGCTTGAAACCGTGCACACATGCATACCGAAAACATAATATCAGGTCTACTGGCAGTAAGTTAAAGAAGTGATCCAATGATACCTCTATAATTAGTGATATCAACTTTCTTTCCACTTTCATCTTTATCTAACTTAAGCGTTTGGCTCATTGGAATTTTTGAATATGATGCATTTTCCATACCAAATTTCTTAATCATATCTCTTGTATATTTAGCTTGGTTAATAAATATTCCATTCGGGAATTGTTTAACTTGTAATCCTAAGAAGAGAGTTAATTCTCCCATCATGCTCATTTCAAATTGTTCTTGCATCATTTTCGAAAAAATTTCACACAGACGCTTGTTAGTAGAGCCAAATATGATATCATCAACATAAATTTGGACTAAGAGAATATCTTCGTTATTGGTAATTTTAAATAATGTTGTGTCAATGCTGCTTTTTGAAATACCTTTACCAATAAGAAAGATAGAGAGAGTGTCATACCATACTCGGGGTGCTTGCTTAAGACCATAAAGTGCTTTGTCTAGCTTGTAAACCATACCCTTACCATGGTAGTTGAAGAATCCCGGTGGTTGCTCCACATACACTTCTTCTTGGAGTTTACCATTCAGGAAAGCACTCTTCACGTCCATTTGATATACTGTAAACTTGTTAAACGCTGCATACGCTAGAAACATGCGGATTGCTTCAAGACGGGCGACAGGAGCATATGTCTCATCAAAGTCAATACCCTCTTCTTGGCAATATCCTTGAGCTATGAGTCTGGTCTTGTTTCTTATTACAGTGCCATTCTCATCTATCTTGTTTCTATAAACCCATCTAGTTCCAATGACTCCTTGGTGAGTTGGTCTTGGTACTAGCGTCCAAACCTTACTACGTTTGAACTGATTAAGTTCTTCTTGCATGGCTTCAATCCAACTTGGATCACTTAGCGCTTCATCCACTTTCTTAGGTTCCATTTGAGATAAAAAGCTTGCGAACATAGCCTCATTGAATGTAGCGGTTCTAGTCCGAACAGGAGCTCCTATATCTCCGATAATTTGCTCTGGTGGATGATCACGCAGCCATAGTCTATCTGGTTGGAAAGGGTTAAGAGTTTGAACAGGTGCTAGAGGATAATACGCTTGACTACCTTCTTGCGTAGGCGCTCCAAGTTCACAATTCCATGTGTGCTCTTGATGATCACTTTCTTCATGATCATCAGCATTTCTTACATGATTATCCAGAGTAATCTCACGAGTAATCTTAGAAGGAGGCACTGAGATCTCATCATCGTCGTCACTGTCATCATTAATGGTAACCTTAGACGCTTGATGACATAGATCTTCAACTCCTACATCATTTATATTAACCTTACTCGGTTCTTGGTTAGCATCATCAAAAACAACATGAATAGATTCCTCAATCTTCTATTTGATCTTATTTAGAATGCGAAAATTCTTTCCATTCTTGGCGTAGCCTAGAAAGATTCCCTCATCCGCTTTAGGATCAAATGTCTTTAGGCTTTGGGATCCATTGTTATGAATAAAGCACTTAGAACCAAAGACGTGAAAATATGAAACATTTGGCTTACATCCCTTCCATAGTTCATATGGAGTTTTCCCATGCAACGGTTTTGAGTATAACATGCAGTGTTGATCGCTTCGGCCCAAAACCTAGGATCAAGCTTGGACTCTGCTATCATTGTCCTAGCGGCTTCCTTTAGCGTTCTGTTCCGGTGCTCAGCAACACCATTCTGTTGGGGAGTTCTGGGAGCTGAATACTCATGATGTATTCCATTCTCTGCACAAAACTTGTAATGCCCACCGACCACCTGGTGGCCCGCTACACCGCGACACTAGCTCGATCCACGAGACTGTCCTTTCTCGAGCTAGCGCTAAGCGTCAGAACTATACCAATTCTTCATCTACTAAAACTAAAAGAATTTCATTCCACTTAAACCAACAATACCTTATTCATCAGTCTTACACAATTAAACAATAACCCTATGAATTACAAATCTCCAAGCCAAAACATATACATACCCAATCGTACATCCCAAAACATTACTCCCTTTGATAGAAACAAACCAATGCTTCCTTTATTTCTCATTTCTCCATTTGTATCCGACATTCTAAGCTTATCTAAAAAGGAAGAAAGAAGGAGGGGTGAGTCTGAATAACCCAGTGAGGTAGGCTCATGGCTTGCTTTACCTTATCAGGGGAGATAGAATCTGCAGCGAAAATCAATAACGACATGGACATATACGATGGCAAGCAAAAGAATAAAATAACATATCACAAGTTAAATTAATCGAGTATGTTACGTATGAATCAGAGGACATAACCCATGTACTTTTGTAATCATATCATGTGATCGTGATCCACCTTCCACTGTCCCATACCAGCAGGAGGCTTCACACCTTTATGTTCTATGAAGTGTTCCAGATGTCGGGATTCTAGTGGTGGCTCCTACGGGTTCAAGAGGTGGCCCCCGCCGTCGCGTGGCACTTTGTCCCGTATAGCACTTAGCTCCCTTCACTCTGCTTTTTCGAACCAAAGCTGTATATCAAGAAAATGACACATCGCGGATGGATGCCAGACTTCGGGATTCTAGAGGTGGCTCCTACGGGTTCAAGCGGTGGCCCCCGCCGTCACGTGGTACTTTGTCCCGTATAGCACTTAGCTCCCTTAGCCGACGGAATAGAGCCAAGAAGAATAATCGTTTCAACGAGTTTCCTACTAGAATATGTACACTGATTTGTATTCGAGCGAGAGCGAGCGAAAACAAGAACGATGGACTACAAATTGGGACACGGTTGGACACTTACCTTAGATGAGAATAAGAGTCTGATCAATGAAACTTTATGAGGTCACACTTGGCTATGATTTAAAAGGGAACGAAAAATGGTAAGCAAGATCAAGTTGAAAGAATAAGAGAAACCCTCACAATAATAAACCGGCGTCGTTGCCTCGGCCTCGGAATCACGAAAGTATCCTGTGATTCAAAATACCATCATTTTCATAAAACAATACACTTTAAGCTAATCACATACAACAAGTTATATCCTACTATCCCAACATCTAGGCAATTAAGTTCAAACAAACCCCCTTACATGCGCAATATATTTCAACAATTTTGTAACACATTCTCGGATTGGAATTTCTTTTTCCAATTTTTCAGGCTATTAGAAAGGATGCTGAAAAAGTCTACATAATTTTTCCAGATTTAATTTCCTTGTCAAATTGGGGATTCGATCAACGAAACGGGAGTGTCCCGGCAGATTTGTTTCAGAATAGACACCTTATATTCCAATATTTTTGTAAAATCCCCTGTTTACTGAAAACTTCCGCAATTTATATGAAGTCTCTATAACACATGTATCAAGATACTGTAAAAGTTTTAGAGTAAACCAAAATTTCCAGGTACACGAAATATCTTCAAAACAGTAACAATTTTCACTTACGCCGAACAGACTGGCGATTTTGTTCAACGATTTTTAGAAAATTCCACAAAACTCTAACCCTTACCAAATTTTTCATAGATGTTTAAAACACAATCAAGTTATTCCAGAAAATTTATCATAATCAAACTCCCAAGTTTAAGCACCTCATTACAGCTTTAAACGTAACTTTCAGAAACTGAAAGTTCCAAACACAGCTGAACATCATGCCATTGAAGTTTACTAAAATACTTATATATGATATGATACTGTCAATTCCAGGTCATATATAGCTTGAACTACATTTAGTCTACAACATATTCATGCAAAAGCAATGATTAACTACCATACACCTTAACAGAAAGAAGAAAGGACGATCCTTTCCCCTACTGGATTTTTTTCTTCTCCTTCAGCTTTTCATGTATTTGAGATGAGATAGGTGCTAATTTTCAGAGTTTCTTCTGGTGTGGTGATGAATGAAGTGTTGAAAGGCTGAATTGTAGTATATAAGGAGGTCTTGGTCAAAAAGGTAGGGAAAAAAGAAATGGAGATTAATCCTCCATAAGCCACGTTTTTTAGGCAAGATGAGATGTAATTATCTTAATTTGCCACCTCCTAATCTTCCTTTCTCTATTAGAGCATGAATGGTACGTGTATATATATATGTGTGTGTGTGTGTGTGTGTGCATGTGCATGTGTTTGTGCCTATATATATATGTAGTTAGGCATGATCCCATTTTACTATTAGTAATCAATTGATGAAGATGAATATATATATAGATATATATATATACACCTTAAATGATATAATGCATCAACTATTCCACCCGGTGTAAATACTACTAACCTATTTCACATATAGATTTAATAATAGTTATATAAGCAAGTAGAAAAATATTTTTTGTCGAATGCGAATCACTACAATCAAATAATTTACGAAATCTAATTAGCGGTGATTGTAATGTTTACCTTCACTTCTACGAAATTAGGAGCCGAGAATATTGGGTGTTACAAAACTACTCAACCATCTTGTTAGAAAACTCAGTACCGTGATCACTTCTTATTCTTGCAACTTTAAGATCTTTCAATGTTTGAAGTTGTCGAATAAGCGTTGTTAACTTGTCACATGTTTCATCTTTGGATGAAAGAAATTCCACCCAAGTAAATCGAGAGAAATCATCTACTATCACCAAAGTATACTTTTTACCGCTTACACTGATCGTTTGAACAGGTCCAAACAAATCCATGTGAAGTAGTTCAAGTATTCTAGAGGTAGATAGATGAGGTTTTCTCTTGAACGATAACTTAACTTGTTTACCCATTTGACAAGCATCACAAAGGCGATCCTTGTGAAATGGTCCATTTGGTAATCCCTCTACAAGATTTTGACTTATAAGTTGAGAGATTGTCTTAAAGTTGAGGTGATTCATTTTTCTATGCCATAACCAACCTATTTTAGATTCATTTTTAGCAACAAAACATGTTGGGTTGTTATCAAGTGTTGAACCCCAATCTACCAAATATACGTTGTTAGTTCTTTTTCCTTTCAATTTACTAGATTTAGTCTTAGCGTCATTTATATAGCAACATTCGCTTGAGAATATGACTTCAAAGCCTTTATCACAAAATTGACTTATGCTTAATAAATTGTGCTTTAGACCCTCAACATAGTAAAAATCACTTATCATGATGTTCCCCCTATGCACAGTACCTATACCTATGGTTTTACCATTGGAGTTGTCACCAAATACTACCCGAGGACCATTGGCAGCTCGATAGTTGATCAGAAGATCCTTGGAACCAGTCATGTGCCTTGACGAACCACTATCGAAGTACCATACAGATGTATCGGCTCTAGCTCTAGGTACCTGCACTCAACAAGGGAAGTTCTATTTCTGTTTAGGTACCCATTGTTTCTTGAGTCCTTTAACATTAGTAACATTGTTAGTTTGAATTAGAACTTTATGAACCCATATTTGCCTAGTCTTCATTGTAGGAATATTGGCCTTTTTGGGTTTCACATTGTGTTGTGTGTGATTTTTGTTCACCTTGTGCTGTGTGTGCTTTTTGGGTGTATGATAATATCCTTGATTATAATAATAATCATAATCATAGTCATAATCATAATCATCATAGTAGCGATAATATGATCTAGACCTCTGTGGATATTGACGCTGGTATTTCCTTGGCGCTGGCTTGGGTTGCACTTTTGGTGCTGGATGCTTAGCGCTTGATTCACAGTGGTTAGGTTTATCCTTAGGCTTTTGAGCGTTGGGATGAACCTTTTTTTGTGAATCATTTGCTTTCGCCTTTCCCTTGCCTGAGTCAGTTTTGGCTTTCTCATTTGGCCTCGTACCTTTGTCGCTTGGGTCATTTTGCTTTTGACCTTGTGAACCTTTCTCAACAAAGAAAACACCATTTCCTTTGTTGTTTGCCGTAACATTAGGTTTGTTTGGTTGTTTACCAAATTTATTGCATCCTAAACCGCACTTCTCTCCTCTGAAGACTC
The DNA here is from genome assembly GCA_019426215.1 of Buddleja alternifolia. NCBI lineage: Eukaryota > Viridiplantae > Streptophyta > Magnoliopsida > Lamiales > Scrophulariaceae > Buddleja > Buddleja alternifolia. Next base: position 13,974,404 of record CM033407.1, on the reverse strand, counting down.
CAAATCTTCAGGTGCCGACGCTAGTTCTGATTCCGCTTGCAAACCTTGTTGACGAAGGTTGCTCCTGAATTGGTTTCTATCCACATAATCCTGCCTTGAAGACTTGGATACATTTGGATAAGGGCAATTTACCTGGTAGTGCCCTGGTTTCCTGCAATTATAACAAAGATTAGTTTTCATCTTTTGTTCATTTGCTAAACTTGCAGTGTGTGGTTTTGAGACCACGGGCGCTGAGAGATTTTGAGTAGACGCTTGGTATTGAACAGGTGCTTGGGGTGAAGGAACAGAATACTGAGGCGCTTGGTACTGTTGTTGTACTGGAGCGGGCACTTGATATGAACTTTGTCCTTGATGTTTAGGACTATTTCTTTTCTTTTCATATCTCAAAAATTTTCTGAATCTATTTAGCAAGGCCAACTCTTCTTCCTCACTGATATCTGAAGCCTTTCCTTTATTACCCGATTTACCCTTGCTTGATGCCATGAGCGCTCCAGACTCAATTACTGGGCTGCTCACTGCGTCACTAGCCGAATTCAACTCAAACTCAAATGGTTTGAGCTCTAAAACAGCATCTTCTGGAGTTAGGTGATCCAACATATTCGATTCTCTCATAGCTGTTATCTTCATCAAGAATCTACTAGGTAGACTTCTAAAGATTTTAACCACCATTTCTCGGTTCTGTAAATTCATACCCAAAGATGTGAGTTCCGTAACAAGAGTTGTGAATCTTACGTCCAGTTGCTCTAGAGTCTCATTGGTCAACATCTTAAAACCGTTAAACCTTTCCTTGGCAATGGAAAGTTTGTTCTCTTTAATCTGAGCTGAACCACCACAAACCATGCCTCACTTATCCCAGATTTCCTTAGTTGTTTTGCATGACTTAATCTTGTTGAAAAGATTATCATTATCACCGATAGCTGTATACAGAGCATTCCGACCGACATTGTCTAAATTTGCTCTTCGACGCTCATCTGGAGACCATTCTTGTTTTGGTTTATCAACGTAACCATCCGCAATTTCTTCCGTGGCTCTAGGCGCTCTCGTGGCAACTTTATATATTTTGATTGGCCGATCTGAAATAATATCTCACATGTCATCATCACATGAACAAAGATATGTAAATGCTTTGACTTTCCATGTGTCATAATTTGAATCAGTCAGTTTGGGAACTTTAGCAAATGCCATAGAAAAATTTTTAAAACCAACTAGATTTTGAAACAGGATCTAAACAAGCAGTTACGCTTGGAAATTTTCAAATTTTAACTTTAACCGCTCTGATACCACTTGTTGGTCCCAAGTGGCATACGAAAGGGTCTAGAAGGGGGGGGGGGGGAATTGAATAGACCCTGAAGTCTTTTTCAACTTCAAAAGATTTCGTACTAAAAGGGGTTTTTTTTTCGGACGCTTGAAATGTAAACGCTTGACTGAGCGTTTACTTTGAAATATAGACGCTTAGGTTAAACGTCTGATGAAGACTATTTTTAGAAAGATAACTTAGACTTCAAGATTTGAATACTTTAAGCACGTGGGCTTAAGCGTTCAGTTCTTTAATCAGTGTTAGCACAGGGGAATGATTTTTGTAGTCTTCTTTTAAAAGCTTTAGCGTCACAAGAAGTTTCTTAGTTGCTTAGTGTTTGATTGTGTTTTACTTAATCAGTTTATGCAATGATTTGATAGATAAAAGAATTAACTGAAAAGTAAATGACACAATATTTGTAAGGTTCGTTGGGTGATGTAATCCCAACTACGTCCTTCTTCTTCTAGAACACTTGGAGGCAATCCACTAAAATGATTCTCAAAGAATCACACAGAATATTCTACAAAATAGGGAGAGATAGATTGTCGATGACTTGAGTTCCTTGATCACACAGATTTCTACTCCAAATCACTTCAATCCCCTTGCTTCTTTCACCCAGAAATAATGCAAGTATCCAACTTCGACTTCACACAGATTGCGAGGCTTGCATGGGGTTTTCTAAAACGGTTTGTTTGATTTTGATGAAGTTCAAACAACTGGAAATATCTCAGTAGTAATGTGGTTTCTTCGAGAAGAATGTTTGAAATATTTGTTGACTGTCTCAGGAAATGAAGAAAAGCAAAGAGAATGTTTTCTTGAATATTCTGGCTTTTCTAAGAGTTTATGGAATGAGACTTCAATGCAACAGCAATTCGGCTTGGAGATTAATTGTGTGTTTTTTGGCTTGTTGTTGAAGTCCTATTTATAGGCATTCTTGAAGAAAGTGTCCGTTTGACACATGCACAGGCGCGTGTCTCTCACTTTCGCGAGTGAACAACTTTTGTCCTTTTTCCTGAAAATCTGCTGCACAAAAGTTGGTGCTGCAGTCTGTGAAAGTTGACAGTCCAATGGTTGGCTTCTCCGTACATCTGAAAGTGCTTATCACATTTAATGCTCTTATCAGCATTTAATGCATTTGAATTAAATACCCGTTGGTACTTAATGCATTGAGAGTATTCGCATTAAACTCCTTCTGGACTTAGAAATAAATTCAGGTGAAATTACTTCTGTCCTATAAGGTAACGCTTGATATAGCTGGTCAATTGGACGCTTGGAGACTTTATCTTCATTCAGAATTCAGGCGCTTGAGTCTTCGAACTTTACCACTGATAAACTCACTCAAAAATTATCAGACGCTCAGCCTAAGACTACTTAGCCTAACAATCTAGAATAAAATAAAACAAAGCCTAATAAACCTATTACAAATCTAACGCTTCAAAGCTTATACATAATTTCTACTAAAATCGAACTTACATATTTTGGGGTCTAACAAAAGGTCCTAATTGTCATCATCAAAACATCTAATATGAAATTCCTAACAGTTTTTCCTTCAGAAAATCACTTCTATATCTTCACTTCAGAAATTTGAGGACTTATGTTATAACGAACTCTTTTATTGATCTCTAACTTTTATCGTCTCCTGAACACTTGAGCCAGAGAACTATCTAAAACCCTACTTATTTGAACTCACAACATTCATCTTTCTATACAATAAGACTTGGTTTAGTTCGACTGCCATCATATTAAAGAGCAGGTAACAAATAATAGGCTAGATCCTGGAGGAATCGCAACACATTAGATGCAACATGGGAAGAAGAAGAAGATATTACGAATATGTTTTCGCATCACCTTATGTTTTTTTTCATTAAATTTGGGGACCAAATTCCCTTAAGGAAAGGGGATTGTAACACCTCAATTTATTTTCTATCATGTGGAAGTAAGCAAACTTCAAGGTCCTATGTGCAAATACTTGAAAGGTGGCGTATTTCCTTTCATCACCAGCTGAATTCTCAAGAACATAAATGGACACTTGTAGTTCATAGATTACACAGGCAAAATAGATAAATATTTATCTCATATTGTATCTCAAAAATATCACCACTATGACTCACCTTTTTGTATTATAATGACACCTAACCCCCTGATGCCTTCTTTAAACAACAACTCACCCATTTTTTTTAATTATTGAGCCCTCTCTCATCTCTTAAGATCATGAATCTTGATTCATTTTGCTGGAAAAAAAAATGAAAGAACCTCCCTTGACATCTCCTTCCAAGTTAAAGACAAAGAAAAACGCCGTCTGCACAGTGTTGGCAGTTTGCATATTTGAAGGGTCAAACAACATCCAAATTGAGTGTGATCAGTCTTCATCTCTTCCTAAGAGGTATAGGAACACTATGATAGGTTTAGGTTCTACCCAGAAGTTCGGAATTGCTCACAAAGTCCATCTAACCGAGACACGTCTGCCCAGAGTCAAAATCTGCTGCTAAGCGAGTTTTCGAAAGCGTTGATTTGGGATTTGTTTCCTTCATCTCTCTATGTGATGGGTAAATAATTCATTTAGTGTTCTTTTGAGCTTATATGATTTTGAGGTTTTGACTTGGTAGTTAGATTATGTCCTACAAGTTATGAATTTATGAATACAGTTTTCTAAATTTCAGTTTCTACTTTCCATGTTCAAGGAGGTATTTAAGTTATTAAACGTGTGAGTTTGATTATGTAAAATTTTCTGGATAAACTTATATGTGTTTTGAATATCTCTGCAAAATTTCGTAACAATTGGAGTTCTGTGGAGTTTTCTAAAAATCATTGAATAAAACTGCCATTCTGTTCGGCGGGATTGGAAAATGCTACTGTTGTGAGGTTATTTAGTTAACCTGGAAATTTTTGTTTACTCTAAAAGTTTTACAGTAGATATATACATATGTAATAGAGACGTCACCCAAATTTCAGAATTATTCAGTAAACAGGGGATTTTAGACTAATAGTTGACTATACGGTGTCGGTTCTGGAAAATCTGTTGGGACAGCCTGTTTTGTTAATCGAATCGGAAATTAAATATGAACATATTATGTCATGTTATTGAATGTATTATATCAAGGGTATTTACGTATTTTGATGTATTTAATAGGTCAAAATTCCAATAGAGGAGCAGAAAACGCCGACTAGACGAAGACATCTTGACGAGCCACTATTTGTGAGTATAATTGGGTGGCTTGATAATGGACTCATCCATTGCTTTGATTGCCATGTCTACATAACTGCTTTATTTGTCTACTTATGTGATTGGGAAGCTTACGGTGTAATGAACGTGGTTATATGATGATTTATTGATGGAAACGAATATGGTGAATATAATTCGATGTGTAATAGATGTGAACTACATCAACTTTAACAAGGTGGAAATGTTATTGATGACTTGATGATGAAAATGAGATATATGCTATGAAAATGCATTCACTTGACATAAGAGGTTCTGTTATGGATGTTATTAACCTTGAGCCATGTGTTAAAAAATTTCCAGTAAAACTGGACCACAGAGTACCGTACGGCCACCCGAGTTCACTGAACTCCCATATGTTATATGAATTACAGAGTGCCATGGCCATTTTCGTGATCACGATTTACTCTTGGTTATAGCAGGCCATTAACAGTAAAAGAAAATGACTCAGCACGTGCATCATGTGTTTCTGAATGATATGAAGTGAATGTGATATGATTATGGATGACGTTCTTATGTGACCTCAAATGAGTGATTGGTTGCTGATTTTGTGTGCTTATAGGATGTCAATTATCTCGTAATTAATTATACTTGCTGAGTTTGCGACTCACCAAACGCAATATTTTCTTTTGTAGCCGTAGATAGAGTCGATTCGTGAAGTTGTGTGCATAAGGTTGAAGTATGGATCGAAGGTCAGCTGGCTCGTTTTCAAGTCCTTCTCCCTCATCTCGTCATTTGCATATCATTTAGGGTTTCTTTTTGGTCTCTTGTAAAGTATAATTTCTAGATATGTGTATTTATTTTTCCATGTCCATGTGTAAGGGTTGTGAAACTAGTGAAGTTGACGCTTCCGCTTATATATGATGGTTGAATGGGTAACATATAAATGTGTGCTATTATTATTTATGTGTTTCGTGTAAGGGTGTTACAACACATCTTTTTGGAGAGATGAATTCCATGTCTCATGGGCAAAAGACCTCTTTTAGAGTTTTCCATCCCAAATCGCTTTAGGACCTTTTCTAAGTAGAGGGCTTGGGAGAGACCTATTGTCTTATTTGATCTATCCCTATAGATTCGAATTCCTAGGACATAGGTGGCTTCTCCTAAGTCTTTCATGGAGAATGTGCTTGGAAGCCATGTCTTAACTGAAGTTAGCAAACCTGTATCATTCCCTATAAGTAGAATGTCGTCTACATATAGTACCAGGAATGATATCTTGCTCCCACTGGCCTTTTTATAGACACATGGTTCATCCTCGTTTTTGATAAAGCCGTTGTTTCGTACTTCTTCATCAAAATGAAGGTTCCAACTGCGAGAGGCCTCCTTCAGTCCATAAATGGACCTATTTAACTTGCAGACCTTATGAGAATCGGCATTTGATATGAAACCTTGGGGCTGCTCCATATAGATAGGAATCCATTTAGGAAGGCGGTTTTCACATCCATTTGCCAGATTTCATAATCCAGGTATACAGCTATCGAAAGTAGAATTCTAATGGATTTGATCATAGCTACTGGTGAAAAGGTTTCCTCATAGTCAATGCCCTCCTTCTGACTATACCCTTTTGCCACTAGCCTGGCCTTATAGGTATTCACCTTGCCATCCGGACCTATCTTTCTCTTATAGATCCATTTACATCCAATATGTACAATACCTTTGGGAGGATCTACTAGATTCCAGACTTGGTTCGAATACATCGAATCCATTTCCACTTTCATAGCTTCATGCCATTTTGCAGAATCCATATCCATCATTGCTTGGTTATAACTAGAGGGATCATCTCCATGGTTTTCTTCTGCTACTGCATATAAATTATGCTCTCCTTGTAGCAGGGAACCATATCTCGCAGGCGGTTGAGATACTCTAGTAGACCTGCGCACTGATGGTTGTGTCGTTTCTGGGTCGGGTTGGTCTCTTGAATAGTGTCTTCCATAGGGGATTCATTTTGTTTTTGTAGAACAATACTTCTACTAGCTCCTTCTGCTCGAATGAATTCTTCTTTGAGAAAGATTGCTTGTAAGGCAACAATGATTCTCTGATCATCGGGAAGGTAGAAAAGGTATCCCATAGAATTGTCAGGATATCCAACGAATTGTCCTTTCATGGACCTAGCCTCCAATTTCTCTGTCTTGATCTTTTTCACGTAAGCTTGGCAACCCCATATTCGTATGTGTTTCAAATTAGGCTTCCTTCCATGCCATATCTGATACGGTGTTCTAGGAACAGATTTGGAGGGACATCTATTTAGAATGTGAGTAGCTGTAAGCAGCGCGTGTCCCCACAGTGAAATAGGCAAATCTGTGTAGCTGAGCATGGATCGAACCATGTCCAACAGTGTTCGATTCCTTCGTTCTGCTACGCCATTTAATTGTGGAGTTACTGGAGAAGTAAGCTGTAACAGTATGCCATGTTCTCGAAGGAACTGGTCAAACTCCGCACTCATATATTCGCTACTGTGGTCAGACCGAAGTGTCTTGATATGATGCCCGATTTGGTTTTCGACTAAAGTCTTGAATTCAATGAATTTCTCCAATGATTCAGACTTGTACTTCATTAAATACACGTAGCCATACCTAGAATGGTCATCGGTAAATGTAATGAAGTACTGAAAGCCACCGCGGGCCATATTTCCAAATGGTCCGCACACATCAGTATGAACTAGACCTAAGATTTCTGTGACTCTTTCAAAATTCCCTGTGAAGGGGGACTTGGTCATTTTGCCTTGGATACAAGACTCACAAGTGGGATAGGGATCTGATCCCAATGAGTCTATGACTCTATCATTTTCTAACTCGTGTAGTCTTTGGTCCCCGACATGACCTAGTCTCAAGTGCCACAGCTGTCTCAAGTTTGTATCATACATTCTGCATTTTCGTGTTACAGCATTGACATTACAATCATTTTGGACATTAATATAATACAAACCATTTATTAAAGATGCATTGCCAACACATTCATTTCTTAAATAAATGTCACAAGAATTGTTCATAAAGGAAAATAAATAACCTTTCCTGACTAAAACAGGAATTGAAACAATATTCTTAAGCCCATTGGGCAAAACAAGGCAATTGTCTAAATATAATAAATGTTCAGATGATAAACCAAGGGAAGTGGTGCCAATATGTGACGCTGCTACACTATGACCGCTGCCAACATCACTTCACCATGCTCCAGCTTCTTACTTCTTTCCAGCTCCTGGTTCATAACAAATATGTGAGCACTAGCCCCAGAGTCTAGAATCCAGGAAGTTGAAAATATGGTAACAGAATAATTTGTTTCTAAAACATTAAGTTCCATACCTGAAGTAATTTTCGCTTTCAGCTTAGGGCAGTCATTTTTCCAGTTGTCACCTCTTGGCAGTGAACACATGTTGTTGCAATCCTTGGGCGCTTCTTTCCCCTTCTATGGTTATCAGAAGCAGGTCTTATGCCGAGCAGTCCATTTAGAGGTAAATCATCCTCCAATTCCCTCCTCATGAGAGCATGTATGTGAACTAGTCCGTCTTTAAGATCCATCAAAAAACCTCCCAGGTCATCAACTTCAAAGTCAGTGACAAAGGAAGAAAAGGATTTGGGAAGAGATTGAAGAATAAGGTTTACTTGTAGATGAAAATCCATGAAACTTCCCAGAGTCTGGAGTCTTCCAATCATGGATATCATGTTCATAACATGACTTGCCACTTCATCATTTTCTCCCATTCTTGCTTGGAAAAGTTCCTTCGATAAATAATACCGAATTGATTTTTCATGCTCCCCGAACATTTCCTCCAAATGAAGCATGATGGATTTGGGATTATCCATTTCCAAGTGAATATATCTCAACTCCTTGCTCATTGACTTCAACATGTAACTGGTGACCTTTTGAGCATCAGAATTCCATTTCTTGTTAATTTTGAGAACAAATGTTCCATTTTCAACCCCAGGGAAAGTTGGACCATCTTGATCTAAAACATGCTCAAGTGATTTCTTTCTAAGACCAGCTCTTAGCCTCTTGACCCAATCGCCATAGTTTGGTCCAGTGAGGACATTTTTCTCAAGCATTTTTAACGAGTTATTAACCATTGTGAGAGAGATAATATTACTGCAGAAAACAACTAAAATTCAATTAGATAATTATGTTGTACCCAAGTAAAAATTAGGACTTTAATTTTTGACTTGGCTCCCACTACATTTTTCGAACCATTGCACTCCCACTGCAATGAACGGAAATCTCATTGGAAAGATTTCATAGTGAGTGATTGAGTTCATTGGCTCACTGGAACTTTTGGAGTGACATGCCATGTTGATAAGAGGCATTTTTACGTGTTTTTAAGCCCCTTTGCGTTTATGTCTTAGGTTCATTTATCGCTTGATTCTTGCCACATGTGTGTTTAATTCGTGCATTAAGTGATTTCAGGTCTTAAATGGATACAATCAAAGAACGGGATGAAAAATGACGTATAAAACAAGTTTAGGCCAAATTGCTATGCACCCCTACGCCTAGGCGCCATATCTACACCACTTTCCACGTTCGAGCGCTTTGTCCGTATGTTTAGAGACCGAATTCGATGAAGTTTTCTTCTACAAAGTTGTAGAACTATGTGTTAGCTTCAAATGAGGACTTGAATCATCCAAATCGGAGTTTTGTGGAGAGAGTTATGAAGGAACTACAATTACTGCGCCAGACAGAGGCAAATACTCCCAACATTCTGCTGACGGCGCCCGAGCGCCATAATTCCCGCGCCTAGGCGTGGCCACATCCGAGATTTGATTCCTTTCAGCCAAAAGATCATCATTTGATGGGGGAATGGAACATTTAAAGCCAAGAGGTCATCACATGTATGGGAGGGATGTCATAAGTATGTTTCTTACTAGATCTACTTTAGGGAATTTTATACTACTCACTTTAAGAGTAGTGGAGGACACACTAGGGGAGACATACACATGAGGAGCTGATTTGTGGGGGTCTTCTTAAGGATTTTTTAGCACAATTGACCGAGACATCTTGGAGGAGGAGAGAGAGAGAGGCATTTTGGCCATCACTTTTCACTCATCATCATTCATCACCATTTCTTCATCACTTTTGGAGGGGAACAAAGAGAGAGGAGCTAAGGATTGAAGATCAAGAGAGCAAAGATCCATCATCAAGCAATTGAGGGAGTTTTAATTATTTGCATTTACATGTTTATTTCCATGAGTATGTATATGTTTGTATTAGATTTTCTTAAGGCTTTGATGAGAGGCTAATATTGTAGAACTAAGGCCATGTGAAGGCCAAATTTATGAATCAATATATGTGAAGTTGCTCTTTGTATTAATTCTCCTATTGCTTTGTGTGTTAATTCTATGCTTTTATTCCAATCATGTGTTTGATCACCATATGCTTGCTATCTTGCCTAATCTAGTTGTTCGAGAGAAAATAGATTAGGGTGCAAGAGAATTAACACATCATCCGAAACAAATGAGGTATTGCCCTAGAAATAGGTAAAGATTCCCGGGTGTTGTTAGCCGGATTCGTTCGGGGAAGCTCTAGAACGTTAATGCGTGATTTTTGATTAGATTCTCGGATAGACATATTTAGAGAACCGTCAATTAATCATAGGATTATTATGTGCCGAGACATCGGGTAATAGTTAATTTAGGAGTTTCCACCAAAGCAATAGGAGTCTAATAATTCGAAGAGTAGCTCATATATATTGACGAGTAGATTCGGTTGTAGCATGTGCCTTAGTCATTTTATCATACGTGAGATTAAATCTATAGTACGTTTCTTTTTGGTTCGTTAATTGCTTACTCGTTTTATTGCAATCTACTTTTGTTCATTTTCATTAATCATAAACTAAAATTCAAGTTTCCGTGGTTCGACAACCCGGACTTTTGGTCCACTTATTACTACATACGTCTAGTGCACTTGCTATCATAGCACGTTAGCTTTTAGCGTGTCAAGTTTTTGGCGCCGTTGCCGGGGACTTGTTTATTTTAGTTTTTTTTTATTTTCACCAACATTTTTTATAATTCTTAGTTTTCGTTTATTTCTTGATTTTCTTTTATTTTCGTGATTAGTCTAATTTTGTTCTTGTATTTAATTGTTAGGTTCTTGAGGTGCATGACCCGCTCCTCAAACAAGCCTCTATACGAGTTGGAGCCCGAAATTGAATGAGTTCTTAGGACTAGTAGGCGAGCAAGAGAAATGGCCAATAATCTCAACCAAAACCCAAATGGAAATTTCCCGGACATGAACTCACCGGAAACTAGGGAGTGGTTACAAGGTGTTCTACAAGCCATTCAAGCGGTACCTCCTCCACAACTCCCGTCGGTTCGGGGTAGCTTACCACCTAGGGTCCATACCATTCCGGGGCCCGTAGTCGTGCCTAATTTCTTTACACCAAACTACCACATTCCGGCTCACATTTTTAATATGGTGCAAGGAGATCCTTTCTATGGAGAACCGCACGAATCACCACACGCTCATTTGGAAACCATAGATGAGGCTCTTGTGACCATTCAATATCACCCACGTGATCTTGATGCGATTCGTCTAAGAGTCTTCCATTTCTCATTGAAGGATAGGGCGACAACATGGTACAAATCCTTACCTCCACAATCTATTACAACATGGAGTGAGTTGGTCGATGCCTTTTTAAATAAATTCTTTCCACCCTCAAAAATCAATGAGCTACGGAGTAATATAAAAGGGTTTAGGCAAAGGAGCAATGAATCTTTAGCCGAGGCTTGGGCTAGATATAAGGGCATGCTCCGTAAATGTCCCGATCATAATTTTGGGTTGAATGAACAAGTACTCCATTTCTATGATGGGGTTAGGTCACGTATTCGGCATAGACTCAACGCGGGTGCGGGAGGAGATCTCCTTGGGTTAGACTGTCAAAGTGTATGGGACAAAGTCGAACAGTTGGCCCGAGAAGACGAGCTTTACCCCGACGATGAAGAGGCCTCATCCTCTAAAAAGGTTGCTTGTATTGAGGAAGTAGTAGAGGAAGTAGTAGTCTTGGAACCGGAGGTTGGCAATGTTAATTATGTGGGGAATCAAAATAAACCTCGGGTGAACTTTCATATACCCGAGAATTTTCCAAAAAGGCCCAACCCCGCACAGAACGCACAACCGGGGATCTATCAAGCTCCACGACCACCCTTCAATAACCCACCCCCGAGGCAAGGCAATTTCAATGGACAAGGTCAAGGTCAAGTGCAAATGCGACCTCCCACAATCGATGAGAAACTGGATGCTCACATGAAAAAGTCCGATACATCTTTCAACGAACTTCGGAGTATGATAAAGGATATGTGTATGGAGATGAAGGATTTGCGAACACAAGTAGGGCAACTTTCTAATGCGGTTAACGGTAGAGCCCCGGGGACTCTCCCAAGCGACACGGAAAAGAACCCGAAGGCCCAATGCAATGCCATAGCCTTGAGAAGTGGCAAACAATTGGAGAATGACACTGCCAGTACATCCGAGCCCGAGCGCCCCGACATGCACGCCCAGGCGCCTGATCTAACCTGTTCTGGACAAACCTCTCTGCATCCCGCGCCCGAGCGCCCCAACCTGCACGCCCAGGCGCCTACAGATACGCGCCTAGGCGCCAATATACGCGCCCAGGCGCCACCCACAAACCTGCCAGATGCATATGTTCTGCATCCCGCGCCCGAGCGCCCAGAAATGCACGCCCAGGCGCCAATAGATCCGCGCCTAGGCGCCGATATACGCGCCCAGGCGCCGCCTACTGTTTCTGTGGGTTTTCATCCGTCTAATCCAACGCTTTCTCCCCCTATCGAAGTTCGTCTCCCCTTCCCAAATGCTCACAAAAAGAAGAAAAAGGAGATGGATCCGAGCTTTCTTCGAATTTTGGCAATCCTTCGGGAAGTGAGAATTAATATTCCATTTATTGACGCCATTCTCCAAATGCCGAATTATGTGAAGTTCTTCAAGGACATACTCTCCAACAAGCAGAAGTGGGAAGAGAATGAGACGGTGTGCCTCACGGAAGAATGCTCCGCCGTATTACTCAATAAATTGCCAACTAAGCTCCAAGATCCCGGGAGTCTCACAATCCCATGCACAATTGGATCCCTATCATTCAAGAAGGTGTTATGTGACTCGGGGGCCAGCATCAATCTTCTTCCATACTCACTGTTTAAAAAGCTAGGCCTTGGAAATCCCAAGCCGACCTCAATGAGCCTTCAACTAGCCGACCGATCGATCAAGAGGCCCAAGGGGATAATCGAAGACGTTATTGTCCAAGTCGACAAGTTTTATTTTCCCGTTGATTTCGTAGTACTCGACATGGAAGAAGATGTGGAGGTACCATTAATCCTAGGGAGACCATTCCTAGCCACGGGTAAGGCGGTAATTGACATTGCTAATGGTAAGCTTACCTTGAATGTGGGCGATGACAAAGTTACCTTTGATGTTTACAAAGTCCTTAAACATCCTATTGATCATGACTCGTGTTATCGAATTGATACATTTGACCATTTGATTGTTGAGTATTTACAGGACAATACAATTGAAAATTCTCTCGAACAGAATCTTATGAAATCCATGCAAGTGGACTCGGAGAAAGATGATCTAGTGGAAAAGGTTCTAAGCTTGGAGTACAAATCTTCCTCTCATTCGGGAGGATTCATCAAAGTTGATAGATCATTGTCAGGATCACCTCGCCCATCTATTGAAGAACCCCCCTCTCTCGAACTCAAACCCCTCCCCTCCCACCTTAAATATGTGTACTTGAACGATGACGAAACACTCCCATTGATCATTTCCTCATCTCTTTCAGGATCACAAGAAGAGCAATTAATGACGGTGTTGAGATCTCACAAACGGGCTTTTGGGTGGAAACTTGCGGACATCAAAGGCATTAGTCCAGCGATATGTATGCACAAAATACTTATGGAGGACTCCACCAAGCCTACACGCCAACCCCAAAGGAGATCAAACCCACAAATCCAAGAGGTAGTAAAGAAGGAAGTGATTAAACTGCTCGACTCAGGTATAATCTATCCTATTTCTGATAGTGCGTGGGTGAGCCCTACCCAAGTGGTGCCTAAGAAAGGGGGGATAACGGTAATTGAGAATGCGAATAATGAGCTTATCCCAACTCGTATAATTAGTGGGTGGCGTGTATGTATAGATTACCGTAAGTTGAATGATGCCACACGTAAGGATCATTTCCCCCTCCCCTTTATTGACCAAATGCTTGAACGATTAGCCGGGCATGATTTCTATTGTTTTCTAGATGGTTACTCCGGCTATAATCAAATTGCCATAGATCCTGAGGACCAAGAGAAAACCACTTTCACTTGTCCTTATGGCACATTTGCTTATAGAAGGATGCCATTTGGCTTGTGTAATGCCCCGGCCACTTTTCAAAGATGCATGATGGCTATTTTTCATGATATGGTTGAAGATTTCCTTGAAATTTTTATGGATGACTTTTCTGTTTTCGGAACAACTTTTGATATTTGTCTTGCTCATCTAAATGTTGTGCTTAAACGTTGTGAAGAAACCAACCTTGTTTTGAATTGGGAAAAATGCCATTTAATGGTCCGGGAGGGGATTGTGCTTGGCCACAAGATCTCTCAAAAAGGGATCGAAGTGGACCAAGCCAAGATTGAGGTCATTGAAAAACTTCCCCCGCCCACATCGGTAAAAGCTGTTAGGAGTTTTCTCGGGCATGCTGGTTTCTATAGGCGATTCATCTTGAATTTCTCTAAAATTGCGAAACCGTTGTCTAATTTGCTTGTTAAAGATGCACCTTTTGATTTCAATTCTTCTTGTATGCAGGCCTTTCTTGATTTGAAGGAACGCTTAGTTTCCGCCCCTATCATGTCATCCCCCGATTGGAGCTTACCATTCGAATTGATGTGTGATGCGAGTGACACCGCGGTTGGAGCGGTCCTTGGCCAAAGGAAGGAAAAGGTATTTCGAACCATTTACTATGCTAGTAAAACTCTTAACGATGCACAATTGAATTATGCCACCACGGAAAAAGAATTACTCGCCATAGTCTTTGCATTCGATAAATTCCACTCTTACCTCGTGCTAAACAAAGTGATAGTTTACACCGATCATTCGGCTTTAAAATATTTGCTTGCCAAGAAAGATGCTAAACCAAGACTTCTTAGATGGATTTTGTTACTCCAAGAATTTGATTTAGAGATAAAAGACAAGAAAGGCACCGAAAATGTAGTAGCCGACCACCTCTCACGATTAGAGCTAGTGAATGATCCGTTAGATGAGACACCAATTCGTGAGGAATTCCCAGATGAACACCTCCTTGCTATTTCTGAAAAAATTTCACCTTGGTATGCTAACTTTGCCAATTACATTGTTACGGGCCGTCTTCCCCCGGATATCACTTTTCATCAAAAGAAGAAATTTCTATCTGATGTTAAAGCAATATCTTTGGGACGAACCCTTTTTATTCAAAGTTTGTGCAGATGGTTTAATTCGACGTTGCATACCCGAAACGGACGTGCATGCTATCCTATCTCATTGTCATGATATGGCGGTAGGTGGCCATTTTGGGCCTTCCAAAACGGTAGCTAAGATCCTCCAATCAGGTTTCTTCTGGCCTACTCTTGTTAAAGATGCACATCATTATGTCAAATCTTGTGATCGCTGTCAACGAATGGGGAACATCTCTAAACATCATGAAACGCCCTTAATAGCATGTTAGAGTGTGAGTTGTTTGATGTATGGGGTGTGGATTTCATGGGCCCTTTCCCCAGTTCTTGTTCAAATAAATATATCCTTGTTGCGGTAGACTATGTCTCCAAATGGGTGGAAGCCGTGGCCTTGCCTACTAATGATGCTCGGGTTGTCACTCGTTTTCTGAAGAAGCATATTTTTACTCGATTTGGAACTCCCCGAGCCATCATTAGTGACGGGGGCACCCACTTCTGCAACAGGCAGTTTTAAACTTTTATTGACCAAGTACGGGGTGAAGCATAAAATTTCGACCCCATACCACCCACAAACTAGTGGCCAAGTGGAGGTCTCGAATAGGGAGATTAAGCGTACTTTAGAAAAAACTGTCAACGCATCAAGAAAGGATTGGTCCCTTAAATTGGATGATGCTCTTTGGGCTTATCGGACCGCCTATAAAACCCCAATTGGCATGTCCCCGTATCGTCTTGTTTTTGGTAAAACATGTCACTTGCCCGTTGAACTCGAGCATCGTGCTTATTGGGCCATTAAGTTTCTAAATTTTGACTCTCAAAGTGTAGGTACACAACGTTTGCTACAACTCAACGAGCTCGAAGAATGGCGTCATCTTGCCTATGAGAACGCAAAACTCTATAAGGAGCGGACCAAAATGTGGCATGACAAACATATTCTCCCCCGGGAATTCCACAAGGGAGAGCGGGTGTTGCTATACAACTCTCGACTCCAACTCTTCCCCGGGAAGCTTAAGTCTCGATGGTCGGGCCCATTTTTGATTTCCCAGGTCTATCCATCTGGCGCCGTTGAGCTTACAACAAATAAAGGACATACTTTCTTGGTCAACGCTCAACGTCTAAAACCTTACTTAGGGATGGATGGACAAAAAGACAAAGAGTCCTTCATCCTCGCGGACCCTTCGTGATTCTTCGCTTTCAGTCGAGCTAATGACTCTAAACTAGCGCTTCTTGGGAGGCAACCCATGTTTTCTTTCCGTTTCCTTTTTCTTTTTCCCTTATTATCCCGTTTGTTGCTTTATTTTCTAGTCTTACATCTTTGTTAGTTTGTGTTTTAAGTGTTTTGTCTCTTCCCTTTTTAAACAGGAAATGAAATTCTTTACAAAATAATTCCGAACGGGGCGCCCAAGCGCCGAGAAAACAGGCGCCCGATTCTGAAAGGGGCGCCCAAGCGCCCAGAAAACAGGCGCCTAGGCGCCCGATTCTGAAAGGGGCGCCCAAGCGCCGAGAAAACAGGCGCCTAGGCGCCCGATTCTGAAAGGGGCGCCCAAGCGCCGAATCAACTTCCGCCTAGGCGCCCGGTTCTGAAAGGGGCGCCCAAGCGCCGAAAAAATGCCCGCCTAGGCGCGAGCATTACCACTCAAAAATCCAGGTACGCTGTGTCGCGCGCCTAGGCGTCCGATTCTGATTTAAACACATATGTGGGTCAAAACGGTCAAAATTCTCCCAAAATCTTCACAACTCCTCTCCCACGCGATTTCCGGCGACTCTCTCACCATTTCCGGCCATTTCCACCGTATTTCACCGCCACTTTCCATCAACATAATTTGTTGCACAAGAGGCTCTTCTTTCACATCGACTCGGTGCGAAAATTTTGGGGATAAAAGGTGAGTTTTGGCTTTACCCTTCTTCCATTTCCGATTCATAGCCGACGAGTAGGTGCCTTGCGTTATATTTTGAGGATTAATTGGGGCATTGTCCGATTGTAGATTGATTTTTTTTGTTATTGCATTTGAGGACTTTTATTGGATTTGTGGGTTGTAATCAAAAATTGGGGGTTGTTGTTGTTGAATTGGATGGTCTATTGTTGCTAAATCCGTGGGTTGTTATCAATTTGTGGGTTGAAATTGAATTTGTGGGTTGTTGTGTTGAAATTGGATGCTATTTTGTTGATTAAATTGTGGATTATTGCTTAAAGAATTGAGGAATCGGTTAAATCCGTGGATTGTTGCTAGAGTGTGGGTTGCTCTCTGATTTTGGTGTGTTGTTGGGCGTTGACGATTGTTGTATTTGGTTGGTTGCATTTGGGTTGATTTGAGTAGTTGAGAAGTTGATAATTGTTGTTGCAAATGACGAGAACTACCAACAGACCGTCCAAGGGTAAGAAAAAAGTGGGTGAGGGTTCCTCTAATGAGCCCGAGACTCCCGATAATACCCGTTTTGAAAACCCCCAAGTCCAAATTATGTGTCAGAGTTTGAGCACCCCCCGCACCCTTATTAAGGAGCACTATTTAACCACCCGGGGACAGCCCTCTGTGCACGAATTGATACAGTTTCATCGCTTACAGTTTTTCTGTCAAAAGCCCGAGGCCATTCATCTTCCTTGGGTCCTGGAATTCTTCAGCTCCGGGGTTTATGATGAGATTGAGACACGAGGATGGCTGGGGACTACCCTTTTGGTCCGGGGCAAACATGTCAATTATGAGTTGAGACAGATTAGGGAGAGCATAGGCACCCCGACCCCTCAGACATGCGAGTTCACCACTCTTTACAATGCAGGGCGCCTCCGAGTTAGCCTGTCGGATATTTTGCAGGTTATTGGCCGAGAGGGTGGGAATGGGTACCCGGAGAAGCTCATGTCCCCCGTAGGGCTCTATTACCCGAGGCTGCTTTCTGGCTCGACTTCATCCGATTCAATTTAATACCGAGTACCAATCGATCAGAGGCAAACAAGGAACGGGCCACCCTCATCTACGCTATTATGTCCAAGAAAGCTGTGGACTTTGCCCGGGTAATCCACAAGTCTTTGACGGACCACTTTAGGAAGTTGAAGAATGAGTTAGGGCCGTTGATTAACAAAGAATTGGCTAAGCAAAAGGGAGAAGGTCCCACTCGGAAGATTCCCATCATTCTCCCGTCACTGATCACAGCTTTATGCAAGGCGGCTAAGGTTCCCACATTTCCTTTGGAGCGTACTGAGCTTCCTGGTTCTTATCTCACCGTGGTAGATGACGACTCCCAGGCTCCTCCACCACCAGCTACTTCCAAGAGGCCTCGCCCGTCTTCATCCCGGTTTACTAGCTCCCCACAGTTTCCACCTATGGATGCCGCCGCCATTAGACAATTAAAGGATGAATTGAGGGATGAGTTGCGAGATGAGATGAGGGTGGTCATGTCCGACACTTGTTCTTATTTCCGTCAGCTTTTTGTAGAGCATGATGCGTTTGTCGGTTGGGGGCCGTTTGATTATTCTGCTCCTCCACCTTACCCGCACCCCCCGCCTCAGCAGCCCGCAGATATGCACGAGTCAGGTGCTCTCGTTCCTGAAGGAGGTGATGTTGAGGCTCATAATGATGAGGGTAGCCCGTTGATTGATTTGGATGATCTCGGCGGAGAGGATGAGGATTACATTTACCGTTTTGGCACCACCGATTAGGCTTATCTTGTTTTATTTCCATGCATGTTTCTTTTCGTTTTTGGATATATTTTGTTGGGATGTTGGATATTTTATGTTTTATGTTTGGATGCTTGATGTTTTCTTTCCATGCATGTTTCTCATTTTTTGTTTGTCTCGTTTTGTATTATTCTATTCTATCCAATGTTTGATGCTCTGTATGGCTAGCATTTGTTTACCTATGTAGTGATCGACACAGTGATTGCCATCCGTGGACTTGATTGCCTTAAGTGGACTCGGGTTTGCTTTTCAGCTTCCCAATGGTGACGTGTACTTTACCCTTCTCTTTTTCAAACATTGGGGACAATGTTCATGATAAGTGTGGGGGGTATACTAGATCCATTATAGTCATGTTGATTCATGTTTTACATATTTCGGTCCAAGTTTGGGGGGTGCTGTACCTCTACATGTGAAATGTGTGCAATTTTAATTTTTTTTTTTGGATAGAATTTCAACCCTTCACTTGAGGCATTGAGTATGGTTAATTTGAATACATGGTATGTTTTCTCTATCAATTTGGTTTTTAATGGCTATACACATCGTTCCTTGCTTATGGGATCCTAACTAGACTAGATTAACCTTAAGATGATTCACATATGCACCTAAATCGAAGGTAGAGGAGTTGAGTGGGCAATCATTTTGAAACACTTAAAGGCTTGATCCCGGAAATATCAACTTAGAATTTTCACATGTGTTATGAGTTGAGAACGTTAACTTCGTGTGCTTAATAATAATAAAAAGAGGTTGAACATTGGTATGACTGAAAAAGTCAGGCTTAATAGATACTGGGGGCGAAGAGCACCATGCCTAGAATACTGTACTATTTTGCTAATTTGAGCTAAGCTCAAGCCAATGCAAGTGTTAAGTGAATAAGGACCTAGTTTGATTTTGTGGCCTTTGACACTCGAGCGATTAAGCCCTTAGGAATGTCTCCACATTTGATACCCTAAAGCCATCTGGTTTAGGAGTTATTGGCCTAAAACTCGTTACACGGGTGTCATAGAAAGCCTAAGAGGATCAAACATTGCACATGGTCTAGCCTCTAATGTTTCGAGTTGAAAGTGCATAAGATAAATCCGAAAGTGGAATGAAGTGATGAATTTTTAAGTGGCTATGAAGTTGTATTCAATTCCCGTACCATGTGAATAATCAAAAGTTGATAAATATGGGGTTAATGTTTGAAAAGTGGTAAGAATGCCACTTGACTATAATACTTGAGATTTATTACACTACACCCTTAGGATGATCTTTTCAATGTTAAGGCGTAACATGAGCAAATGTGTGATGTGTATATATTTGTAATATGAGCTTAAACAGATGAATTCATACCATTGTGTGCTATTAATCATTGTAATTTACGTTGAGTGATCGGGGTTGAAAATCTTTCGATTTTTTGGGTATATCGTCTGCAAACCCTCACGAGACTATAACTCGTCCTTTGAGGTAACTAAAAGGTTCAAAGGCTTGTTGCATTCGCTAAATGCAACCGTTTACTCCACGAAAGTGAGTTAGGTAGTTTTCTTTTTGTTTCTCTCTTTGATTGATGATGTTTCCTTATCTCAAAACTCTTATTGCTCGAGGACGATCAATTGATAAGTGTGGGGGTGTTGATAAGAGGCATTTTTACGTGTTTTTAAGCCCCTTTGCGTTTATGTCTTAGGTTCATTTATCGCTTGATTCTTGCCACATGTGTGTTTAATTCGTGCATTAAGTGATTTCAGGTCTTAAATGGATACAATCAAAGAACGGGATGAAAAATGACGTATAAAACAAGTTTAGGCCAAATTGCTATGCACCCCTACGCCTAGGCGCCATATCTACACCACTTTCCACGTTCGAGCGCTTTGTCCGTATGTTTAGAGACCGAATTCGATGAAGTTTTCTTCTACAAAGTTGTAGAACTATGTGTTAGCTTCAAATGAGGACTTGAATCATCCAAATCGGAGTTTTGTGGAGAGAGTTATGAAGGAACTACAATTACTGCGCCAGACAGAGGCAAATACTCCCAACATTCTGCTGACGGCGCCCGAGCGCCATAATTCCCGCGCCTAGGCGTGGCCACATCCGAGATTTGATTCCTTTCAGCCAAAAGATCATCATTTGATGGGGGAATGGAACATTTAAAGCCAAGAGGTCATCACATGTATGGGAGGGATGTCATAAGTATGTTTCTTACTAGATCTACTTTAGGGAATTTTATACTACTCACTTTAAGAGTAGTGGAGGACACACTAGGGGAGACATACACATGAGGAGCTGATTTGTGGGGGTCTTCTTAAGGATTTTTTAGCACAATTGACCGAGACATCTTGGAGGAGGAGAGAGAGAGAGGCATTTTGGCCATCACTTTTCACTCATCATCATTCATCACCATTTCTTCATCACTTTTGGAGGGGAACAAAGAGAGAGGAGCTAAGGATTGAAGATCAAGAGAGCAAAGATCCATCATCAATCAATTGAGGGAGTTTTAATTATTTGCATTTACATGTTTATTTCCATGAGTATGTATATGTTTGTATTAGATTTTCTTAAGGCTTTGATGAGAGGCTAATATTGTAGAACTAAGGCCATGTGAAGGCCAAATTTATGAATCAATATATGTGAAGTTGCTCTTTGTATTAATTCTCCTATTGCTTTGTGTGTTAATTCTATGCTTTTATTCCAATCATGTGTTTGATCACCATATGCTTGCTATCTTGCCTAATCTAGTTGTTCGAGAGAAAATAGATTAGGGTGCAAGAGAATTAACACATCATCCGAAACAAATGAGGTATTGCCCTAGAAATAGGTAAAGATTCCCGGGTGTTGTTAGCCGGATTCGTTCGGGGAAGCTCTAGAACGTTAATGCGTGATTTTTGATTAGATTCTCGGATAGACATATTTAGAGAACCGTCAATTAATCATAGGATTATTATGTGCCGAGACATCGGGTAATAGTTAATTTAGGAGTTTCCACCAAAGCAATAGGAGTCTAATAATTCGAAGAGTAGCTCATATATATTGACGAGTAGATTCGGTTGTAGCATGTGCCTTAGTCATTTTATCATACGTGAGATTAAATCTATAGTACGTTTCTTTTTGGTTCGTTAATTGCTTACTCGTTTTATTGCAATCTACTTTTGTTCATTTTCATTAATCATAAACTAAAATTCAAGTTTCCGTGGTTCGACAACCCGGACTTTTGGTCCACTTATTACTACATACGTCTAGTGCACTTGCTATCATAGCACGTTAGCTTTTAGCGTGTCACATGTCAACCAGTCTTACTGGTGATTCAATCTACCTTTGGCTCATGGATCACTCAACCTCAGCCTGTAACGAAATTTTGGTGGTGATCCATCTAAGTACTTTCCCATCAACTCCTATCGATCTAACAGTTGAATCTTATATTGCAACCTGTAATGGTGTATGGGATAAGATTTGCTTCGACCGATGGCATCAAATGCAATTAAAGAGATATGGATTATGAATTAATGCATAACCCTCATTAGTCGGGATGACGCCATGCATAACTCATAATCCATCTTTTCCAAGTTTGATGGAGAGCCAGGATATCCAATATCCCTTACTTACTTAGTATTTAATGTGGGAGAATTTTTTAAAAATTAAGGTCTCACTTTGCACATTAATTTATTACGCGCATATATGGATTATAATCATGCATGCATAGAAAAACCTAGATATTCTAACAACATGCATTTCCATGGACATTCTAGATTGATCCAAGCCAATAGATCAATCAGGGGGATAGGGGTCTATTACAAATCTAATTTCTAATAGATCTTCGGGCTCCAAGCTAGAAAAGGTCCTACCTCTAATATACACAACTCAGAAAGCACCCTATACATCATACTACCAAAATTAAAAGTACAAACTGGGGGAGATTTGCCCAATACAACCCATATAATACCAAAGCGGTAAAACCCTAAGTCCATGGAAGCATCCACCACAACATACATCAAAGCATGTAAGTAAACTATTTATGTTGGTTTTGAGTTTAAAATCGAAAAGAAATTCAAAACAGATTAAATCTAATTTAATTAGAAAAGATGAATTTTAATTTCAATTTTAAAAGAAAATAAATCCAATTTATTATATAGGAAATAAGTCAAACTTATTCCTGAATTATTTTGGAAAAATATAATTAACCTAAAATAAATCCTATTTATTTAGTCGTCGCAAATCATAAATAAAAATCCAATTTAATTTATGATATTATTAAATCCAATTTAATATTAAAGTCAAATCCAATTTTAACTAAATTAAATCCAATTTAATTTTAAGAAAAACATTTTAGGGAAAAAGGGTTTTGACAAATCACGGGTCGAATTTGTCTATTAGGGTCAAACCCAAATATTTATTAATTTATATATATATATATATATATATATATTTAAATATTAAAAATATATATATATATATTAATACAATGCGCCGGGCCCAGCACCCGTTAGGGCGCACGGAAGTGCACCGGGCCATAGCGCACGCGTGCTGGGCTTCGGTCCAGCACTGCTGGGTCGAGCCCAGCACGCCTAGGGCGGCGTAGTTTCGCCCCTTCGGTGCTTCCCTTTTCCTTTTTTTTTTGTTTTTCTAATTACACGAATGGGGTGGTGTTCGCGTGTACTTCAAAAACACATGGTGGCACCACCCCGATTCGCCGTTGTCAGCGGCGAAAAACATGTAATCGTGCGACGATTTCAAGGCAATGAATATTTTCAAAATTTCAGATTTCACATCGAATATTAAACATATAAAATCAAATTTTAAAAAAAAAACAATTTTTAACCAACATAAACTTAAACGCAAAATCATTAGATCCGTTTAAGTCGGCTCTGATACCACTGTTAGGAATTTTATTCATGAAAACAGAGAATTGGAGGGGAAGATTCGAGGATTCCTACCGGTAGATCACAAAAATAGATTTTTAATGGGTTTCGCGAAAACTAGAACGAATAAAAATACTTTTTTGATTCGTTTACTGATTCTGCAGAACAGCAACCCTGCAAGGGCTCCTGTCTCTAAAGCTTCACGCGAAATGAGCCTTCTAAAGATCCCGAAACTCCTCCTTCTTTGCAGTAGTGGACGGCTAGAGAGGAGAGAGGGGAGAGAGTTCTTTTCTTTTTGTGTTATCTTGTCTGCTTAGAGTTTGTTCCACTGTAGGAGTCCTTTCAAACTCAACTAGCTTGTGGAACAAGTTGGAGGCTACTCCAACCCTAAGGTGGCCGCCTCTCCTAGGGCTTCCTTGGCCTGGGTGGGCTTTTAATTGGCTTGTCTAATTTCTAACTCATCTGTATATATTTAATTTAAATCTAATTTAAATATAATATATACTATTAATTAATTTCTTTTAATTAATATACTAATTAAATAATTTAATCTAGTGTAATTAAATTAAATATTTAATTAATTGATTTAATCTAATTAAATCAATCAATCCATTTAATTCTTTCTAAAAGATTTACACAAAAAGATACATCCCGTTCGTTTCTTATAGCGCGACTCTTTAGGTTCATCTCAATTGGCAAAGGGAGGAATTACCTAAGTATATGAGTGTCACCTAGCCAGTCCCGTGGACTCACATCATAACCCAATTGAGTACGAAATGAATCATTTTACGAACCTCTTGATCATAAATGCCGTATGAGTATAAGCCCTTCACTGACGTATCCCGATCAAGTGAGAGTCATGGAAAATGTCAAACTCACTAAACTTAATACTGTGCATTAGATTATAGCATAATGAAATTACTAAACTACCCTCAGTGTCCCACATGAGTTAGTTGTTATGCTTTGGCCAAAGACTTTATAATTTCATTAGCCTATAATCGCACAGGATACTTACTCATTTACTATCGAGACAATGAATCCCATCTTGGCGATCACTGATCAACTGCTACTTGTCTCATTGATATCGCACTTCGAGGTCGACCCCACCGACGGGTGATATGGGCCTAACTACTCTGGTAACAGATCCAATAATACAAGCACATTGATCATGAACCCTCAGGTTTAAGGCTCACGCATACTATTACGATCAGTAATCCAATCATTGACAGTCACTGAGTAAATACCCATGTGATCGGAATACTACGAGCTGTGTTCGAATATGTCAATTCCATTGACATATCTATGATACTTGCTCCCACTATCCCTATGGTGTTCGACTGGCACTCATCGTCAGAGCATGTGTCATACAAGTCGAGTCTTAATGCCCAATCAAGATTCTTTGATTTGCGAACCCTTTTAAGTGATAAGGTGTAAGATTGTTCCCATGCCACGTCTTTATTCCATAAAGGGCAAAGAGTCAAACCTTTATTCACATGGACTATATGTTCAATACTTATTTAGATGCCGTAAAGATTTATATGAACAAAATACAGATGCCTTTATTAATATCATTTCAATAGTTTGTACAACATAATAAGATACCCTAATCTAACTATTTGTCCTCATTGGCATCTAGGGCATATACCTAACATGTTAAGCCTGAAACTGAGTGAATGAACTTGGCAAAGAGTTCAGGATCATATCCTGTTGGGTTTGACTGTCAATTTTTGCACCGAGGATTTCTAGTTCATTTAAGTAAGCCATCATCCTCATGACATGCTCTTGAACTAGTGTTCCTTCAGTCATCTTGGTAGTAAGAATCTTCCTCATCAGCTCATGCCTAGTTGTCCTATCCTGACCAGCAAACATCTCCTTGAGATGTTGCATCATCATTGTTGTAGTCACCATCTCTTGCATCTGATGCTTGAAAACATTAGATACCGATGCTAGGATATAGCATTTCGCCATCTCATTGGCTTTATGCCACTGTTCATAACTGTCCCTAATAGCCTGTGATTCATTGGTAGCAGGAACTGGAGGGCATGGTTCTTTAAGAACAAACTTGTGCTCATCATGAGTGAGCACAATCTCGAGATTCTTTTTCCACTCAGCATAGTTAGGTCCTAAAGCTTATTTTCCTTAAGGATAGATTGCAGAGGATTAATGGATGCCATTTATGAAACTGAAAAAATTACAAACAAGTTATGAGTCAAATTATTTTAGCAAACAAACAAAATTGGAATCCACATAACCATATTTTGTTCTTGCAATGATGACCTAACTTTATACATTTTCCTTCCTGGCGGTAGGATCGAAAAAGATAATAAGTTTAGGCGATAACATTTCTCAATTAATATGTTTTTCCCTTGTTACTCTTACTATACATTATTAACCCACCATTTCAATCTTTAGCATTTGGGATGACATAACAGAGCTCCTCAGGAAGGCTAATATGTTGTCCCAATCAAGTGTATACCATTACTTAGACAATCCATATGGTATTCGAGATACTTCACGGCAGTGTGATCGTACTCGTTTACACATATTTCAATCTACCCATTAGGGATTTAATCTTGTAATCGTGAGCAAATACCTTCCTCAGGGAATAATATTCACTCACTATACCATTAGATCAGTAATGGAGGCCATGAGAATTCAACTTTTGAATCTCGCTACCACTTAATATTTTACAATTCGTGGATTTTTTTTTCATTATCACATAATGACAACATTGGCTTGAATAAGCAAATTATGAGTTCTAATCAAATTAGAATTTTCAAAATTAATTGAACAATAATCCAACACTTGAATTATTTATCGTCATGAAAATTAAAAACACTCCCACTCAATCATCATGTCAAACTATTTAAACATATGATTGACATAATATATTTAACATACTATTTAAACAATTTAAATAACACATTTGATCAAATCATATCAATCATGTTGAATATACACAAATATATTAATGCAATAAACAAGTATCCATGCCTTTAAACAACTTAAACATATTGATCTTAATCAAATAAGCATACTTTGATCATAATTAAAATTACATGTTATAAGCATTAATATCTAGAATCTAATTCTAATATTCTGTAGTATCATTAGATTTAAAACATGCCTACATGCCTACATGTCTCATGTACGTATCAAGAGCCCTGCTTTGATACCACTTGTTGGGAAATTAATTCGAAAATAACCCCAAAAAGTACGCAGTGGAATTTATATTAAAGAATCTATCTCTAATGCGTACATGCATTACATTAAAAAAATTTAAATCATACATACTATGGCAAGGGATAACTAATTAAATAATTTAATTAATAATTATTGATTAACTATAGCTAGCATAAAAAACTAACTAACAAATTAAACAATTTAATTGAAACTAATTAATTAATTGCATGCTATAGAAATAAAATCAATAATTAAAACAAAACAAAAATTACAACCTTTCTCCGAACATTGAACCGAGCTGGTGGAATGCACTGCAACAAAACACCTCCTTCTTGTCGGAAAAAATCGAGCTCTCACACCCCAAATCCTTCTTCGCAAAGCCTCGCTTTGAACCCGGGAGTGTGGGCTCCCAATGTAAAAATACTAAAATAAAATCCCTTAAAAGGAATTTTATACTTTGCAAGTATATTTACCAAAGTAAAAAATTTTACTTAGAAAATTCCTTAGCAATTTTGTTATATCTTTGAACTCATCTAAGACATCTATTTATAGATGGTCATAGGCTAAAAACTTCCATCTTTATTCAAAGTGGGACAAGTTGCAAAAAAATGGGCAAGGCCACGGGTCACCCGTCGGCCAGGCCTCGGGTCACACGTCGGCCAGGCCACGGGTCACACGTCTGCCAGGCCACGGGTCACACGGCGACCTGGCCACGAGTCACACGTCGAGGCCCGTCCCCCTTTTTTTTAAAATTAAATTAAATTAAATTAAATTTAACTTTAATTCAAATATGTTTCCTTAAAGATATTTCCCACATCTTTTCATCTGAGTTCAAAAAACAATCCATCCAATCGACCTTTTAGTGTTTAATCGAGTTTCTATTCGAGGCTTGCGAAGAGATCTTAGGAAAAAATTAATTCTAGCTCCAAATGGGTCAAATCGAATTACCATGGCATGGTAATAGTTGATTACCATTTAACAATATTTAAATCTACTAAATAAATAGTGTTGCACTCTAGAATTAATTAAATTACTCAAGAGTTCACATACTTAAGAATATTACAATCAATTCCTCTATGGAAATATTTGTGAAGAACTAAGATCAATGCTACTATTATTTTATTCTTCACCTCTTATCCTAAAATTGTTGATTTTCTCATTGTCAAGTTTTCATACGAAAACTCATTTTTCGTTTAATTTCAGTGACACTTCACCTAAAATACTTTGGCCAAAGTTTTAGAATAGTTGAACATTGCAAATCCATTAAAGAGAATATTTCTTATCTCTCAAGAAGATTATAGATTTCTTATGAATGTCCTTCATAGTCACATTTCATGCAATTACTCAATTTATAAAGTATATTGGCCACCGAAGATCTGACTTCTGAATACATCAAAGTAATATACTGTTAGGAATTTCATGTTAGATGTTTTGATGATGACAAGATAGGATTTCATGTTAGACCCCAAAAGAATGTAAGTTTATACTTTCATAGAAAACTTGTATAAGCATTTGAAAGTTTACTTATTTTGTTAGGCTTGTAATTTTTATCTTTATAGATTTTAGACTAAGTATTTAATACCAAGTCACTGATAGAATTCTAAGTGAGTCTATCAAGGATGAAGTTGAAGATCAGCGTCTGAAGTCAAGAGAAGATAAAGATTTGCTTTGAGCGTCTGTCAAACGCTAAGGAATTATTTCAGGAATCTGTTCAAGTGCTACTATTCAAGTGAACAGTAGTCAAGCGTCTTCGGAATAGTGTTACTGTTCAAGCGATCACTATTCAAGCGCTTACTATTCAAGCGCCCACTATTCAAGCGCTCACTATTCAAACGCTTACTATTCAAGCGCTCACTATTCAAGCGCTTACTATTCAAGAGACCACTATTCAAGTGAATAGTGTTACTGTTCAAGCGATCACTATTCAAGCGAACAGCGTTCAGATTTTCCTGAAGATAAAACCCAAGTTATCAAAGACTGAAATGCAATCACCAACGGATATTTATTTCCAACGGGAAATAAATTCAAAATGCATTAAATGCTTGATAAATGTAAACAGACAGTATGACTTGTGGACAAGCCACCTTTTTTTTACTAGACTGTCAGCTTTTCAGAATTCAAACCTGCTCCTGTCCAATCGGAATCAGCAGAAATTAAGGAATGTCAGTAAAGGGACTATTGGAAGCTCTGTGTGAGAGACACGCGCCTGATTGTGTCCAACGGAAAAATCCCAAGAAACCTTATAAATAGTACCCTTCAGCTATCTCTGTGTGAGAGTGAAAAAAAGACGTAAATGTGAAAGAGAGCTGAGAAATAATTTGAGAGAAAAGCTTGCAAACCCCATAGCCAAAATCCTTCAAGCTTCTCAAATACATTCCAGACAGTCACCCAATATCTCAAACATCTTCCAAGAAGAACCCCACACTATTATTGAGATATCCCAAGTTGTTTGAACTTCCCAACATCAAACAAACATGTTACAAT
Source organism: Buddleja alternifolia (assembly GCA_019426215.1). Taxonomy (NCBI): domain Eukaryota; kingdom Viridiplantae; phylum Streptophyta; class Magnoliopsida; order Lamiales; family Scrophulariaceae; genus Buddleja; species Buddleja alternifolia. The sequence goes on along the minus strand of CM033407.1, from coordinate 13,945,324 downwards.
AAACCCTCAACACCTTTCATCTGAGTGAGAAAGATTGTTGACTTCCACAAGCAGTATTTTTGAGTAAGAGAAGCTTGTTGAAGAAAGGTCTTTATTGGAGCTGAAGTCTGTATGATCAAGGAGCTCAAGGCCATCTTGGAGAAGATCTTTATTGGAGCTGAAATCTGTGTGATCAAGGAGCTCGAGATCGTCTTCACCTCTCTCCCTAATTTGTAGAAGATTCTGTGTGATTCTTTGAGAATCATTTTAGTGGATTTCCTCCGAGTGAAAAGGAGAAGAAGGACGTAGTTGGGATTACACCACCCAACGAACCTTACAAATATTTTGTGTCATTTACTATTTTATTGCCTTACATTACACTGTCATATTATATCTTGACAAGGTATTTAAAACTAATAAGCGACTAATTGGTTAAAAAGAACGCTAAGCTATAAAAACATTTCCGCTGTGCTAACCCTGATTAAGTGATTGAAACGTTACCCTACTTTGGTAATTGTTGAAATCATTAAGTCTACGTTATCTTTTCTCAAGCGTTCAAATTTCTAAAGTGATACGAAAATTTTGTGAAGTCGAAAAAGACTTCAGGGTCTATTCAACCCCCCCCCCCTTCTAGACCCTTTCGTATGCCACTTGGGACCATCATATACACTAGATGCATTAGTCCACGACAATCATAGGATTTAGAGTTGTTGTTCAAATTATTTATTTTCGATAGTAGCCAAAAATAAATAACTTAATTGGTCTGGTTCAGTGTTTCAATCTCATTGATTTACACGAATATAATATATACGGAATCATCATTCCCATGATTAAGACAAATCATCTAATATAGTATATTATAGTCTTTAGCAGATCAGACGCCCATTCTTATCACTGACAACAACCCATTTATAATAATATATGACACATATAACCCAAGTCTTTTCATGGAACAACACTTCCATTTGGATTATCATATATTATATTAGACTACATCTATCTTATAGTACGATTTCAATAATACTCATAACTTGCAACAAAGTTAATAAAGATCAATTTCATAAATGAAATATAAACATTTCATATAATTGGAGTTTTAGGCACAATCTCTAACAACCATATGAGTTTTTGGTTCATTCCATTCATACTACGTTTTCTAGTCATAGTATTAACCATACATTGATTTCGGACATTCTAATAGTATAAACCATTAATTAAATTTGCAGAGTCAACACACTTATTTCCAAAATAAATATTGCAAGAATTTTGTTTAAATGTAAACAAATATCCTTTCCTGACTAAAACAAAAATAGAAATAATGTTCTCAAGCCCATTGGGAAAAACTAGGCAATCATCTAATCTAATTTGATGTCCAGAAATTAATGCAATAGAAGTAATTCCAATGTGAGTTGCAGTCACGCTGTGTCCACTTCCAACATTGATCATCACTTCGTTCTCATCCAGCTTTTGTACTTTCTTCTAGATCCTGGTTCAAAACAAAAATATGAGCACTAGCTCCGGAATCTAGAATCCAAGAAGTAAAAAATATCATCATAGAACAATTTATTTCAAAAACATAAAGTTCTATACCTGATTTGCTTTCAGCTGATAGCTTAGGGCAGTTATGCTTCCATTCATCCACTTCCCTGCAGTGGATACAAGTCTTTTGAACTCTTGAGCATTTTGTTATTTGCTCATAGTTTTCAGAAGTAATTCTTACTCCAAGTAACCCAGTTGGAGATGCAACATCATCATCCCATTCCTTTCTCAGTTAGCATTGCATGTATACAGCCTATCTCTAAGATCCACTAAGGATCCTCCTAATTCATCTATCTCAAAGTTAGAAACATAGGTAGAGAAGGATTTAGGGAGAGATTGAAGAATGAGATTGTCGCGCACCCTGACCCGACCAGTACGTGTATCTCAGATAAGCCACACGGTCAGGCTGAGGGGCGATGACCCATTTTCTTCCTTTGAAATGTTATGGTTTTAAAAAAAATAGAATATATCCCTTTTTAAAATAGAAGCAAATCCTCATTTATTTTTATATACATCAAAACTCAGCACCTTCATTCCTGTATTAACATATTTATGTTTACAAAAACCATAACAGAGCGGTTATACAAATTAACATCAGAGTACAAAAGTGCTCGAAGCATGGCATATGAACATAACTCTGTCTGACCGCTCTGGAGACTTGGGCAACCTTCACATATTAACATAATCATCACCTGCATCATAAGAACCTAATGAGCTAATGGCTCAGTAAGAAGAAGCTCATATTTTTAAAAACAATGTTTCACATATCACATACGACAGTCAATAATGCATAGCTCAGTTAAAACTTTTCTTTTTCCTTTTTATCCTTTCCTTTTGGGTACCCTCGAAGTGTGGTATTCGACTGATAGTGATAGGCGTCTGTTTTCGGAACCTGTTCATAATAACTAGCCTCGTACATCATGGCTTTATCTATCTTGGCTTTTACACCTCGAGGTATTCACCACCTGTACATCGTGGTTTTATCTATCTTGGCTTTTACACCTCAAGGTATTCACCACCAGGCCATCGTGGCTTTATCTATCTTGGCTTTTACCCCTCAAGGTATTCACCACTTGTACATCGTGGTTTTATCTATCTTGGCTTTTACACCTCAAGGTATTCACCACCAGACTGTCGTGGCTTTATCTATCTTGGCTTTTACACCTCAAGGTATTCACCACCAGACTGTCGTGGCTTTATTTATCTTGGCTTTCACACCTCAAGGTATTCACCACCAATCTTTTGGGTCCGCCGGTCCCACCCGCGTCCCGTGCCTACCCGACCATCAATTAAATACCATACCTCCCTTTTTCAAATCATTTTCTTTACGTGTGCATCAACATCATGCATCATGATCATATATACACAATAAACAAGAAATAACATTCATTCCCCAATAATCATCTTAAAACATCATAAACATATATACGTCAACACTTCACACAATAGGCAAGTAATAACATTCATTTCCAAACAATTATTTTAAAACATCATAAACATGCATAATATGGTCCTTATGAAGCAGTGAACGAACTTCAACTTACCTTAAGTCCTTTGCAAAGAACTGGAAAAGGTGACTGATAAGAGGTGTTTTTACGTGTTTTTAAGACCGTAATTCTTATGATTTGGATTCACTTATTGCTTAAATCATGTCACATTTGCATTCAATAGGTGTGTTAAGTGAATACAGGTAATAAGTGAGAATACATGAAGAAAAGGGAAGAAAAACGATGTACAAAACAAGTTCAAGCATGTTTTTCAACAATTAGGTGGTTTATGCATCTCCTACCACATTCGAGCGATAATTCCGTACATTTCGAGACCGACTTAGACAAAGTTTCCTTCTACAAAGTTTTAGATGTATGTCTTAGCTTCAAATGGGAACTTGAAACATCCAAATCGGAGGTCTATAGAGATAATTGTGAAGGAAATACGATTGCTGCGTCGAACAGAAAAGTACATGTGCCAGGATACGCCCCAACGCCTTCCTAGTCATGCCTAGGCATGGATAGTCCGAATGTTACTCCTTTTTCAGCCTAAATTCCAGCATTATATTATGAGTAAGAATCACTTTTGGCCATAATTCATCACATGTGTTGAGAGGTTGTCATAAGTGTGTTTCTTGGTAGATTTACTTTATGGGCGCCAAATCAGAAACAACCTCCATGTTGAAACGTAATTTAGGTATACGTAGAGACCGAATTGGACAAAATGTCCTTCTGTAAAGTTGTAGATCTACGTTTTATCTGAACATGGGGACTTGAATCATCCAATTTGCAGATCTGTGGAGAAGTTTATGAGGAATATACTAAGACTGCGCTGGAAAGCAAGAAAATGGCAGCATGCATGTGTTTTGTTGAAGTTTTCACATGGTTAGGCTTGGTGGAATTCTTAATGGCCGAAAGTTCAACATTTTTTAGCTGGTTGGAATCTTAAAAGCCAAACTTTAAGCATCACCTTAGGTGGAATTCTCATTGGGGAACTTTAATGGGAATTCTTAATGCATACTTTAGTGGAATTTTGGCTATAAAAGGAGGGGGAACCCATACTCTTCATCATTCACTATCAATTTCAGATTCTTAGAGGAGAGGGGGGCAGCCCCTAATCTGATTTCTCCACCATTCATCACCATTCTTCATCACTCTTGGAGGGGAAAACTAGAGGAAGGAAAAGAGCTTGGGGATTGAAGGCTCAACTTCAAGATCCATCATTATTCACTTTTGAGGGAGTTTTTATAGCTTTTCATTTCAATTATGTCTATGAACATGTGTATTAATTCATTTATGTTTTTCATATTATCCATTATGAACTAAATTCATAAGACTAGGGTCATGTAAGGCCAAATTGTGATATATGCTTATAATAGATGATTGTTAAGGTTGTTCTTATATTGTTATGTGATGTGAATTTGTGTTTTTGCCTATCTTGCATATACTTGATCACTATATGTTAGAATCTTATGCCTAGGTTAATATTTCGTGAGAAAATTGACTTAGGGTGCAAGAAATTCACATCATGACCCGTAACTAATGAGGAATTGCCCTAGACATAGGTAAAGATTCCCGGGTGAAGTTGTTCGATTCAAATCGAGTGAACTCTAGTACGTTAATGCATGTTTAGTGGTTAGATTTCTGGATAGGAATATTTGGGAAATCACGATCTAAGCATAGGAGTTTATACGCGAGACATCGGTTATTCTCTACCCTTGGAGTTCTCACCATAACAATATAAGCGTAATCCTTCAACTAGAATCTTTATAAGTATAATTGATCAATTTGAACCTAGCATGTGCCTTAGTCTCCCTTTATACTTTGTGTAAAATCAATTCTGTAATCTTGTTCTTATTGTATGCATTTTACTTATAATTTACTTTAATTATATTTGTTCTTTTTTTCGTTAAAATCATAAACTAAAATTCAAGTCTCCGTGGTTCGACAACCCGGACTTTTAGTCCACTTATTACTACATACGACTAGTGCACTTGCTACAATAGCACGTTAGCTTTTAGCGTGTCAAGTTTTTGGCGCCGTTGCCGGGGACTTGTTCATTTTAGTTTTTGATTTTTCGTTTAAATTTTCGTAATTTTTAGTTCTTCGTTTATTTCTAACCTTTCTTTTATTTTGTTATTCTAATTTTGTTTTTTGTGTTTAATTGTTAGGTGTAATTTTTGGTGCATGACCCGCTCTTCTAACGAGCCTCTATACAATTTTGAGCCGGAGATAGAGCGTGTTCTTCGATCTAGTAGACGCGCTCGAGAAATGGCCGACAATCTAAATCCAAATGGGAATTTTCCCGACATAAATCTCCCGGAAAATAGGGAATGGTTGCAAAATCTATTCCAAGCTATGCAATCGGCACCTCCTCAAAGACTTCCATCGGTCCGGGAAAGTCTACCTCCAAGGGTCCACACCATACCGGGGCCCGTAGTCTTTCCAAATTTCTATGCACCAAATTATCACATTCCGTCACACATCTTTAGCATGGTGCAAAGCGAACCCTTCTATGGAGAGACCCATGAATCACCTCATGAGCATTTGGAGACTTTAGATGACACTCTCATGACTACTCAATTTCATCCACGGGATCTTGCTGCAATTCGTCTAAGAGTCTTCCACTTCTCATTAAAGGAAAGGGCGACCATGTGGTACAAGTCTCTACCACCCCAATCCATCACAACATGGGGACAATTGGTTGATGCCTTTTTGAGCAAATTCTTTCCACCCTCCAAAATCAACGAGCTAAGGAGCAATATTAAAGAGTTTAAGCAAGGGAATCATGAGTCCTTGGCCGAGGCATGGGCTAGATATAAAAACATGCTCCGAAAATGCCCGGATCACAACCTAAAGTTGAGCGAGCAAGTACTACGATTCCATGATGGAGTCCGATCGCGCATCCGAAATAGGCTCAATGCCGGCGCCGGTGGTGATCTCCTTGGGCTCGATTGCCAAAGTGTGTGGGACAAGATTGAGCAATTAGCCCGGGAAGATGAGCTCTATCCCGATGATGAAGAGATCACACCCACTAAAAAAATTGCTCGTGTTCAAGAGTTGGAAAAAGAAGTCGTTTTGGAAACAATGGTTGGCAATGTAAACTATGTTGGAAATGCCAATCAACCTCAATTGAACTTCCATGTGCCCGAAAATTTTCCAAGGAGGCCCAATCCGGCACAAAACGCCCATATCAATATCTATCAAGCACCAAGGCCTCCATTCATCAACAATCAAGCTCAAAGGCAAGGTAATCCTCATGTACAAAGGCAAGTTAGGCCTCCTACAACCGATGAACGTCTTGATGAGGAAATAAAGAAATCGAATTCAGCAATCAACGAACTCCGTACTATGATGAAGGATTTAATGATGGATATGAAGGATTTGAAGACACAAATGGGTCAAATGGCAAAGACAATCAGCGAGAGAGCCCCGGGAACTTTACCAAGTGACACGGAAAAGAACCCGAAAGACCAATGCTATGCAATTACCTTGAGAAGTAGCGAACAGGTAAAAGGTGATAATGTTCGCACTGATGCGCCCGAGCGCCCATCCATCCATGCCCAGGTGCCCTTGTCGCTGCGCCAAGGTGCCGATTGTCACGCCCAAGCGTCACATTCTGTATCCTCCATAGCTAGCCCTTCAACTCCAACGCATCATCCCATCGAGGTTCGTCTTCCATTTCCAAATGCACAAAAAACGAAAAAGAAGGATATGGATCCGATTTTCCGTAGGATTGTGGCGACTATTTGTGAGGACCCGGGGAGGCTCACCATTCCGTGCACCATTGGCCCTCTTACTTTTGAAAAGGTTATTTGCGATACGGGAGCAAGTATCAATCTCCTCCCGTATTCTCTCTTCAAGAAGATGGGCCTTGGAAATCCCAAACCGACATCAATGAGCCTCCAACTCGCCGATGGATCAATTAAGAGACCAAAGGGGATAATAGAACATGTTATTGTACAAGTTAACAAATTCTTTTTCCGGGTTGACTTTGTGGTCCTTGATATGGAGGAAGATGTTGAGATGCCCTTGATTCTAGGAAGACCTTTCCTAGTCACTAGCAATGCCAAGATCGACATGGGAAAAGGTAAGTTATCATTGAGGGTAGGAGATGTGAAAGTGATATTTGATGCTTCAAATAACAGGAAACCATCTATGGATGATCTTACTTGTTCCAATATCGATGTTATTAACCCTTTTCTTGATGAGAAATGTGCAAATGGCAAGGCTAAGGGCACACTCGAGTTGGAGGATGAGATTCCCTATGATAAACACAACAAAGAGGGAAAAGAAGATTTATGCATGAAATACATTCCACCCCATCGCCGTGCTCGTAAGATTGAAAAGACTCATCCAATACAAAGGGCTTATTGCAAAATCCCGCAATATGAGTGGAAGCAAGTAGACCATGGAGCTAAAAGGAGGCATGACAAGGATTTGGTCGTGTTAAATGGACCACCTATTTGAACCTCAAAAAGTACAAAGTCGAGCTACCGACTCTAAACTAGCGCTTCTTGGGAGGCAACCCAAGTTTGTAAGTTTGTTTTTCTTTTTGATTTTGTTTTTGTTTTGTTTAGTTTGTTTCTTTATGTTGTGTTCAAACATGCACTTTTGGCATGTATGTTTTCTTATGCTTGATGGTTTGAAAAGTTGAAGTGTTAGATATGATGCAAATTTGGACCATGCTCATTTTACTCGAGAGGAGGAGAAGCTATAGGATTATGTATTGGAAGTTTAAGGATGTTTTTCAACATCCTTGGTTGTAATTGTTCTTTTACCTTTGTGTATGCATGTTGTAACAACATTGGGGACAATGTTGGATTTAAGTTTGGGGGTAGAAGAGTATCTATTTTGAATATTGAAAATGCAATCCTAATTTTTAACTTGAATTTGGGGAAAGTTTGTTTGATATCATGTTTATATGCTTCTTTGTTGAGAAAATCAAGCATGAAAAATTTTTAGTCCTTCCAATTGATGCATTGAAATTGATTGACTTGGAAAAATGGCATGAATTCTTGAAATAATCTGAATTTAATGGAATATATATATCTTTGAAATTGCTCGTGGAGACCTTAGACTAGAATTTATTCTTTAGATGATTCACAATGCACTTAAATCAAAGGTAGAGGAGTTGAGAGGATAACCATCTTGAGACACTTAAGGAATTATTCCCAGAAATATTAACTTAGATTTCTTATAAGGTTGTAAGTTGAGTAGTAATTTTATATGCTAACAATGAATTGAAAAGGTTGAATTTTGGTATGACCAAAAGTGGTCAGGCTAATACATACCGGAGGTGAAAAGTTTCATGCCAATATACTGTACTATTATGCTAATTTGAGCTATGCTCAAGCCAAAAGAAGTGAATTGTTTAAAAGATCTAGTTTTATTTCGTGGCCTTTGATACTCAAGTGATTAAATCCTTAGGAGTGTCTCTACACTTAATGCCCTAAAACTATCTAGTTTGGGAGTCATTGGTCTAAAACTTGTTACATGGGTGTCATAGAAAGCCTAATGGAATAAAACATTGCACATGATCTAGCCTTAATGAAGTTTAATGGAAATTCCATATGAATTGAATGTTGAATATTTGAGATAATGAAATTTAAATGGCTATGAGATTTTCTATAATTTTTGTGCCTTGTGTTTGATCAAAAGTTGATAGAAATGGGATTAATGTCCAAAATTTGGTAAGGATGCCTCTCGACTATAATACCCTAGATTTATTTTTCACTATACCCTAGGGAGTCGTTTCAAGTATTGGTGTCACATGAGCAAAAGTAGTTGATATGTATATATATATTTGTGAACTTTAAAAGGTTGATTTTATGCCATTCATTCTTGTTGATCATATTGAGATGTGTTGATTCGGTTGGGATTGAAAATTTGCTAGATTTTGTGGGTATATCTTATGCAAACCCTCACGAGACTATAACTCGTCCTTTGAGGTAACTCAAAGGTTTAAAGGCTTGTTGCACCCGCTAAGTGCAATCGTTTACTCCACGAAAGTTAGTTAGTTAGTTGTTTTGTTTTCTCCCATTGAATGATGTTGGTCTTGCCTTATAGCTCTTATTGCTCGAGGTCGAGCAATTGATAAGTTTGGGGGTGTTGATAAGAGGTGTTTTTACGTGTTTTTAAGACCGTAATTCTTATGATTTGGATTCACTTATTGCTTAAATCATGTCACATTTGCATTCAATAGGTGTGTTAAGTGAATACAGGTAATAAGTGAGAATACATGAAGAAAAGGGAAGAAAAACGATGTACAAAACAAGTTCAAGCATGTTTTTCAACACTTAGGCGGTTTATGCATCTCCTACCACATTCGAGCGATAATTCCGTACATTTCGAGACCGACTTAGACAAAGTTTCCTTCTACAAAGTTTTAGATGTATGTCTTAGCTTCAAATGGGAACTTGAAACATCCAAATCGGAGGTCTATAGAGATAATTGTGAAGGAAATACGATTGTTGCGCCGAACAGAAAAGTACATGTGCCAGGATACGCCCCAACGCCTTCCTAGTCATGCCTAGGCATGGATAGTCCGAATGTTACTCCTTTTTCAGCCTAAATTCTAGCATTATATGATGAGTAAGAATCACTTTTGGCCATAATTCATCACATGTGTTGAGGGGTTGTCATAAGTATGTTTCTTGGTAGATTTACTTTATGGGCGCCAAATCAGAAACAACCTCCATGTTGAAACCTAATTTAGGTATACTTAGAGACCGAATTGGACAAAATGTCCTTCTGTAAAGTTGTAGATCTACGTTTTATCTGAACATGGGGACTTGAATCATCCAATTTGCAGATCTGTGGAGAAGTTTATGAGGACAATACTAAGACTGCGCTGGAAAGCAAGAAAATGGCAGCATGCATGTGTTTTGTTGAAGTTTTCACATGGTTAGGCTTGGTGGAATTCTTAATGGCCGAAAGTTCAACATTTTTTAGCTGGTTGGAATCTTAAAAGCCAAACTTTAAGCATCACCTTAGGTGGAATTCTCATTGGGGAACTTTAATGGGAATTCTTAATGCATACTTTAGTGGAATTTTTTGCTATAAAAGGAGGGGGAACCCATACTCTTCATCATTCACTATCAATTTCAGATTCTTAGAGGAGAGGGGAGCAGCCCCTAATCTGATTTCTCCACCATTCATCACCATTCTTCATCACTCTTGGAGGGGAAAACTAGAGGAAGGAAAAGAGCTTGGGGATTGAAGGCTCAACTTCAAGATCCATCATTATTCACTTTTGAGGGAGTTTTTATAGCTTTTCATTTCAATTATGTCTATGAACATGTATATTAATTCATTTATGTTTTTCATATTATCCATTATGAACTAAATTCATAAGACTAGGGTCATCTAAGGCCAAATTGTGATATATGCTTATAATAGATGATTGTTAAGGTTGTTCTTATATTGTTATGTGATGTGAATTTGTGTTTTTGCCTATCTTGCATATACTTGATCACTATATGTTAGAATCTTATGCCTAGGTTAATATTTCGTGAGAAAATTGACTTAGGGTGCAAGAAATTCACATCATGACCCGTAACTAATGAGGAATTGCCCTAGACATAGGTAAAGATTCCCGGGTGAAGTTGTTCGATTCAAATCGAGTGAACTCTAGTACGTTAATGCATGTTTAGTGGTTAGATTTCTGGATGGGAATATTTGGGAAATCACGATCTAAGCATAGGAGTTTATACGCGAGACATCGGTTATTCTCTACCCTTGGAGTTCTCACCATAACAATATAAGCGTAATCCTTCAACTAGAATCTTTATAAGTATAATTGATCAATTTGAACCTAGCATGTGCCTTAGTCTCCCTTTATACTTTGTGTAAAATCAATTCTGTAATCTTGTTCTTATTGTATGCATTTTGTTTATAATTTACTTTAATTATATTTGTTCTTTTTTTCGTTAAAATCATAAACTAAAATTCAAGTCTCCGTGGTTCCACAACCCGGACTTTTAGTCCACTTATTACTACACACGACTAGTGCACTTGCCACAATAGCACGTTAGCTTTTAGCGTGTCAGTGACGCTACCGGAGCTAGCTAATGATACTTCTTCCTAATTTTAGATGTGCAATAATCTGTAAAAAGGGTATATAACATACCTAAATACAAACTTCTATAATTATTCCGAATTCACCGATTAAATTGAAGAAACAACCGGTAAAATACTGACATATAACGTGTACGTCGATTTGCCTAGCTCCGATTACCTATTTCTCTTCCTTTTCTATTTTTCCTGGAATTTTTCTCCCTTTTCTTTCTGTCTTTTCTTTCTTTTTCTTCCTTCTCTGTTTTTTCTTTCTTTCCTACGTCTTTTCTCTTACAATTGTTGTCCAGAAAGTCTTTTTAAAGACTAATCAAAGTCGGTCTAAATGGTGACCTTGGTAAGATTTAATAATATTATATTCAATGAATTATTTGCAGCTGCTAGCTTAATACATGTTATACGTTTGTACCTTATATTTTCTATGTGTCACATATTTACATTCATCGTGACATATAAATAACACGTAAGCAGCACGTAGGGCATGGAATATATTGACCCGGTGACTAGTGGGAAGCTTTCGTGTACCAAATTCGATCAAAAATCTAAAGTTAAGCGTGCTCAGACGGGAGCAATTCCAAGATGGGTGACCACCTGGGAAGCACGTCAATTATCAATTTTTTTATTAATTAACGATAAATGCTAGACGTCGTGCCTGCTTAGACGTCATGCCTGCTTAACTCGTGATAAACGTTAGCAAAAATGTACCTTAAATGCAATTATCATATAATTAGAAAGTAATCACGTTCGTGCAATCATGCCATTTATAGTCAATAATAAATGCAACTTTATGACATGCTTATCGTTGGCTGCGTGAGAGATTATTGGGCATTACAGAGATCAACTTCAAGACTTAAGTCTTCCTATCATGGATATCATATTCATAACATGACTGCCAACATCATCATTTTCTCTCATTCTAGTTTGGAATTTTTTTTTCAATAAATAATATCGAGTTGACCTTTCATGTTCCCCTAACATCTCCTCCAAATGAAGCATCATTGACCTCGGACTTTCAATATCAAAATGTAAATATCTCAGTTCGTTGCTCATGGAATGCAACATGAAGGCAGTGACCTTCTGGGCATCAGAGATCTATCTCTTGGAAATTCTCAGAGCAGATTTTCCTTCGTTGACCCTAGGCAATGATGGACCATCTTGCTCCAAAATGTGCTCAAGTGATTTCTCCTTGAGTTGTGCCCTTAGCGCCTTGATCCAATCAACATAGTTTGGTCCAATGAGGACATTTTTCTCAAGCATTGGTTTCAAAGGATTAGTCATTGTGATGGAAATAAACTGAAGAAAATAACCAAGATTTTTTATTAGATGTGTTATTATGTACTTTCAAGTAAAATCAAGGATTTCAATATTTACTTGACTCCCACTATTTTTCTCGTAATATTGCACTCCCACTGCAATAATCTGAAACCTCGTTGGATTGGTTTCATAGTGAGTGATTGATTTCCCCAACGATCTAAATAAGTTGCAACCTTGAACGATATATGGCTCGTTAGATCATTGAGGTGATGTCAAACATCAATCAATCTAACCGATGATTCAATCTCCTTTAGCTCATGGATCAGTGAACTGCAAACTTTTTCGATATATAAGTGGTGATCCATCTGAGTCATTTATTCCATCAACTCCTTTCAGTCTAACGATTTAATCTCGCCTTGAATGATATATGGGGCGAAATTTGTTTCGACATGAATGCATCAAATGCACTAGAGAAGATAGAGTACCATATCTTGATGCATGACCCCCTTATTCCGGGAAGATGCGATGCACTAGAAATGAACCCATCTTCTAAAGTTTGATGGAGAGCTAGGACATCCAATGTCCCTTTACTTACTCAGTATTTTAATTTGGGGGAATTATAACATTCGATAATGTTAATTAAGTTGGTCTCACTTTGCACATTAATTTCTTTATCGCGCAACAATTGGAAATGCATAAAAATAAGCCTAGCAATTCTAACAACACACATATGTATGGACTATCTAGATCAACTCGAGCCAATGAGTGATCGGGGAGGGGTCCTATTTATTCCAAGGGTTGTGCCCTATACAAAGATCTAATCTTCTTGATTCTCCGACACTTCATGTGCCACCATGAACCTCCATTTGGGCCTATCTCTAAAACAATTACATAGAAATAACCTATACAAAAATTCTATGAATTTAAGATACAAACTGGGGGGCTCAAAATCGGCCCAATGCAACCCAGGTAAGACAGCAAAACTAAAACCCTAAGTCCATACATGGTGTCACCATCACATATGTAAGGAGCACATAAACAATTTAAACACATATGTGAATTTATCCTTTATATCTAATTTAATGTATGATTAAATCTAATTTAGTCTAAGATTGAATCCAATTTAATCTATGATTGAATCCAATTCAATCTCTTTATTAAATCCAATTGAATACTTTAATCTAATTAAAGATGGACTATCATCAGATAAAGTCTAATGGGTAATTTAATCTAAATACATAGCAATATCATGTAAAAAGAAAAGCGATACTTAAATCTAATTTAACAAATCCAATTCAATATATACCAACTTTGAAAAAGAAGTTTTAAATCCAATTTAAGATTTTGAATTCTAAGTTCATTTGAAATTTTTCAAGTTTAAATCCAATTTAAATAAAGTAATTAAATCCAATTTAGAATAAATCTAATTTAAATTTTCTAAATCCAATTTAAAGTTTTTGAATAAACTTAAATCCAATTAAAATTTATTCACTAAATTCAATTTACAAGTTGAAACGAAATTTAATTAGGGTTGTTTACTTGATAAATGTTTAGGTCAACTTTATCAATTTGGATTAAACCCACATAATTAATTAATTGATAATTGGTCAATCCAATTAAATCATTTGGCCAAGCCCTATAATTAATTATGTTAGGCCCAATACAAATACCCAATTAATTAAACAACAACTGGGCTTGGCCTGACTTTATTAATTAAATGCGCTGGGCCAAGCCCAGAAAAATTATAACTTGCGCTGGCTCAACCCAGCCCGTGGTGACAGTGCATGCCCAGTGCACATACACTCCCTTCAGCGCTGGGCTCGACCCAGCGCCTATTTATGCGCTTTGGTGTTGGGCTTTAGCCCAACACAACCCTAATGTGTTGGGTTAAAGCCCAACACCCATGTAGCCGCCGCCGCCCTATTATGCAGCAGCGATGGTGTTGCTGCTCCGGCGATGGCGCGCCGCCCGAAGATTTTCAAAAAATCCAATTTTCAAAAAAATAAAAAAAATCACGAATCCAATTCAATTTTTCGTTTTACCCAGCAAATCCAATTCAACACATGAAAAATCAATTTTTACGGATAAGCATGCCTAACATAAATTAGCCGAATTTACATACAATTCGTAAAATCATGTTTAAAACACAAAAACATACAACGAATATCATGAAATTTCCGAATTTTAGATTTGATACCACTATTGTAATTCGGTCTAGTGGATAAAAATTTTAATCCAAATCACACCCGAGAATCCAATCCGGGGATATTCATGATATTTAGCATATAGATCAATGGATGATAATTGACAAGAGTAATCGACTTACCTTTTTCGTCTATTGAATCTCGAATTATCAGTAGCAGCCCCGGACTCCTGCCTCTAGATAATTACGCGAAAGAAAAATTCTCTGAGAAAAGCTCGATCTCCTCCTCGGGAACTATTGCAGGAGGCTAGAGTGGATGGAGAGGGAGGGATTTTTCTTTCCTAATGCTTTAGATTTATTTTGGTTCAGTGTTAGATTCTAAGTTCTGACATGACTGATTACTTATACTAAGTAAAAGACTCCCCTCAAGTATACTATGAGGGGCGGCCGAATTGGCCTTAATGGTTGGGCTTCGGGCTTTGTTTTGACTTAGCCCATGTGTAATTAATTAAATCCAAGTCCAATCAAATTGGTAATTAATTAATTAAATTAATCCAATTAATATTAATCAAATTAATATAATTCAATTTATAAATTAATTTCCAATTAATTTAACTTATGAATTGATGTGATTTAATTAATTTATTTAATTCAATTAAATATCTTTAATTAAATCATGCTATATATTTTGTCAATCAATTCACATCAAATGTGATTTTACCAAAATACCCTTAGCTTAAGGAAATATTCATTTTCTTCACATAGCGACACTCTCTAGGCTTGATTCAATTGGCAATGGGAGGATTCCAAAGGATAAGGTTGTCACCTAGCCAACACCGTGGAACCAAATCGTAATCCAATTGAAAGCGAGATGATCATGTCATCACGAACCTTGACTACGAATACCATATGTGTATAAACTATTCACCGACGTGACCCGATCAAGTAAGAGCCATGGTTTAGGCAAACTCATAGAACTTGATACTGTACTTAGAATCCTAATAATGTGAAATTACCAAACTACCTTTAGTGACAATCACGGGATAGTTTATATGCTTTCGCCAAAGACTTATAATTTCAATTACTTATGATCGTACAGGTCACATACTCGTTTACTGTCGAGATGGTGAATCCCGTTTTGGCAAGTTATCTTATAACATCGAATGCACTATTGGATCGTACTTCGAGGTCGACCCCACCTATCAGGTGATACGGGTCTAACTACTCTGATAACATATCTAATACTACAAGCATGTTATAAATAACTCCTTAGGTCTAAAGTTCACACATACTATCGCAATCTTAATCTCAATCATTGACTGTCAAAGAGTAAATACCCATGTTATTGGATTAATGTGAGTCGAGTTCAAATATGTTAATTCCATTAATCATATTCATGACACCAGCTCCCACTATCTAATCAGTGTACGACTGGCACTTCCTTGTCAAAGAAGGTGTCATATGAGTTGAATATTAATGCCCAATTAATATTCGTTAACTCACAAACTCCCAGTTTCAGAGATTAAGTACTGGACTGTTCCAGTGCCTCCTCTTGTCCATAAGAGGTGGAAAATCTATCTTGAAATCTCTTGGACTAATTTGTTCAATACAATTAAATTCCATTAGATTTATATGAACAAAATTAAAATCTTTATTCTATAAATAGAAACATCAAACGTTTTGTACAAATAACTTATCTAAGCCCTACTCAATCTAATTCCTTTTAGGCATTGAGGGCATACACCTAACACAATTGACCTTATTTTATTTTTAAAATTAGAAAAGGATAATTAAATTAATTATTTTTTGACCTCGCTCGAGCTTTAGACATTAGGTTTGTCAAGCTCGAGCCTGAAATTTCATCTAACTCGACTCGAGCTCGACTCTTTTACACCCCTTCTTTAAATACACCAGAACATGTGTGACAATCTTGTTTCCTCGCTATTAAGGCCTCCATGGACCTGCAAATACTAACTTTTCATCACAATCAACACGCGACTTTCTATAACTTCACCGATGAATTTCAATAACTATGCTTACTCGAGAATAACAAAATTAAATTGCTCCATCTCCGCGATAGAGTTATTATGATTTTAATCCTCACAGACATATAGTGAAATGGATTAAAGAATTGGGTGCATGATTAAGCGACGAATCGTTGTATATCATACGCTGTCTATATATTTCATCGCATGGTAGAAGATTGTATCCATCGGGTGGTGACTTCAAACGAATCTGTAATTATCCGAAAATAATATATTTTATCAAAATAAAACTAAATACCAGTTGAAAATATGTATAAATCGATAAAAACGTATTCTACATATATGTATGATTAAAATCTAGACAGTGAGAAGTATTTTCGAAAAAGATAGTCAACGAGAGTGATTCCATCATCTGCATTCCTACTTAACTTTTTTTCATATATATTTCAAAATAAAAACACAGTATTTAAACATCTTACACAAAATAATTAACAATAATACAAGATTGTGTACACAAATGCATAATGATTACACACAAGTTTCAGGAAAAAGGACAAAAGTTGTTCACTCGCGGAAGTGAGAGACACGCGCCTGTGCATGTGTCAAACGGACACTTTCTCCAAGAATGCCTATAAATAGGACTTCAACAACAAGCCAAAAACACAATCAATTTCTAAGCCAAATTGCTGTTGCATTGAAGTCTCATTCCTTAAACTTTCAGACAAGCCAGAATATTCAAGAAAACATTCTCTTCGCTTTTCTTCCATTCCTGAGACAGTCAACCAATATCTCAAATATTCTTTTTGAAGAAACCACATTACTATTGAGATATTTCTAGTTGTTTGAACTTCATCAAAATCAAACAAACCGTTTAGAAAACCCCATCCAAGCCTCGCGATCTGTGTGAAGTCGAAGTTGGATACTTGCATTATTTCTGGGTGAAAGAAGCAAGGGGATTGAAGTGATTTGGAGCAGAAATCTGTGTGATCAAGGAGCTCAAGTCATCGACATCTATCTCTCCCTAATTTGTAGAAGATTCTGTATGATTCTTTGAGAATCATTTTAGTGGATTGCCTCCAAGTGTTCAAGGAGAAGAAGGATGTAGTTGGGATTACACCACCCAACGAACCTTACAAATATTGTGTCTTTTACTTTACAGTCAATTCTCTTATCTATCATATCATTGCATAAATTGATTAAGTAAAACACAATCAAGTGCTAAGCAACTAAGAAACAACTTGTGACGCTAACGATTTCCAAAAGAGAAGACTCTAAAATTATTCCGCTGTGCTAACACTGATTAAGGAACTGAACGCTTAAACCTACTTGGTTAAAGTATTCAAATCTT
Source organism: Buddleja alternifolia (assembly GCA_019426215.1). Classification (NCBI taxonomy): domain Eukaryota; kingdom Viridiplantae; phylum Streptophyta; class Magnoliopsida; order Lamiales; family Scrophulariaceae; genus Buddleja; species Buddleja alternifolia. Next base: position 13,927,513 of record CM033407.1, on the reverse strand, counting down.
GAAGTCTAAGTTAACTTTCTAAAAACAGTCTTCATCAGACGCTTAGCCTAAGCGTCTATATTTCAAGTAAACGTTCAGTCAAGCGTCTACATTTCAAGCGTCCAAAACCTTTTTAATACGAAACTTTTGAAGTCAAAAAAGACTTCAGGGTCTATTCAACCCCCCCTTCTAGACCCTTTCGTATGCCACTTGGGACCAACAGATTGTCATTGAGTGAAAACCCATGTGATGAAACTGATGCAAGCCGTGTTCGAACATATCGGTCTAACTGAGATGTCTATGAACCACTACCATTCCCATAGTGTTCGACTAGCACTTTCTCTGTCAAAACATACATCATACAAGTCTTTATCCAATATTGATGTCCAGTCAATACTCTCTTAGACTTGCGAACCATATTTAGATAATAAGGATCAAACTCTTCTAGTCCATTCCTATACCATAGTAAGTAGAGGTTTGCCTTATCATGAAGGACTTTATATTGTTTTATTAAAACCATACAAATGCCTATAAGAAAACAACAAGATAATGCCTTATATATAACGAAAAGATACTGTTTAGTTACAAGTCACTGCCCTATAAATCTATCCTCTTTATGGCATTTGAGGGCATACACTCTAACAATGCCTCTCCACTTAGTCTTGCGAAGCCCGTTAGGTCATATCCCAGGTATGCCACAATTCAATTTCTACGACCCACTTACCCACATAACACTCCTTCTTTGGGTGTTGGGATTTGGTCGTGGATAGCGGGAACCATTTTAAGACTGCAGGCTCGTGCCTGTCCAGTCGAACCCTATCCCTATCCATGCCCGACACTGGGGCCCGACACTCAACCATATATAATATGCAATCACATAAATTCACAGTTGATGCAATAGTGGCCTTTTGGCTCATGATACAATAATCAGTAATTCATTGAATAAGTGTCAAAACGTCTGTTGAAGATATACTTTCTTGGAAATCATTTTCTCCAAAATATGCATTTAAAACGATTCACGGCTTTGGAAAAAAAATGTACAATGTTTAGAAAAAGTACTTTTAATATTATTTGAAAAGCATTGAAATTCACTAATTTGGTAATGGTAAAACCACGACAAATTGCATATATATATATATATATAGGGTCAAGATCTATTACATACCCTATATTAGATAAGATATAAGACCCAATATACACCATTGGATCAATTAAATCAAACAGTCCAAATTAAACACTAGAAACAGGCGTGAAACTCAATTATAACTGGTTGAGGGGTATAATAGTAAAATACATGTCATTGTAAAGCAAAGCACGTCCTAAATTAACTCTACAATCTCCCTAAAATCTCCCACATTTAAACCAAATTGCATTAAAGGTCTTTCTTCTCTCCCCTCTCTCTCTCTTCCTCTCCTTCTTGCTGTGAATACGTTTGAATTCATTTCTCATTCCTTTTTATTGAAATTGTAGTGTGGATTCTCATGTGTGAGCTGAAGACGATTTCAATAAGTGGTGGATTGAATATCTTTTTTTTTATAAATAAACATTATATATTCAAAGGTGGGAGCAGAAGGTGGATTGAATGCCCCATTTACACAGAAGGTGGGCAACAACATTTTGAACTTTCTATATTGTATGTTATACAGTATGTTATATCATATTATACAGTATATTATAACTCATTATACAGTATGTGTTTATAACATATTAAAAATATTCAATTATACAATATCTTATAAGCCATTATACAATATGTTATAACACATTATACAGTATGTTATAACGCATTATACAATATGTGTTTATAACATATTAAAAATATTCAATTATACAGTATCTTATAAGCCATTATACTGTATGTTATAACACATTATACAGTATATTATAACTCATTATACAGTATATTAGCCGAAGGATTATTCATTCATCATCCCATTACCTGTGCGTAGTCTCATGTGGCTAAACGAAATTGCTACCAAACGTGCAGAAATGAAATGAATGCGCAAGTGAAATGATACAATATGTTAAAAAATCAACATTTGCTTTTGATCAAGAATTGGATTTGAGAAATTGGGGTATTGTGAGAGTTATGAGAGAGAGATGTATATATATATCTATATCTATATATATATATGCCTGTGTATATATATTACATGTGAAAAAGGGGAGACCTGTGGGGAAGAAGACAATTCGGCTGCTGTTGGTGAATGACTTGGAGTTGCTGGGAATGATGCAGGAAAGAGGGAAAGTTTCCCTATTGACTAAAATGCCTCTATCATCATTAAATTAAAGATTAAAACCAAAATAATAGCTTTAATTATGGACCTTGGGATCAAATGGTTTAAATGGTTTAGATTGAGTCTTATATCTTACCTACAGTATAGGGATGTATTTGATCTATACCATATATATATATATAGGACGTAGAAAACTTTCTTCCAGTTTTGAAAGACATATAATTATAGTTTTGAGAGGGAACTCACCTCGTCCAATCGAATATCAAGCTCAAGTCGAGAATTCGAGTGATGCTCAACCTATCCCGTAAGTGGAATTACATATTCCAAATAACTATACTCATCAATACGATCATAATATCAACTCGATTGATAATAACCAAACACTATACTGTTAATCTCGAATTATCAAAGGTTGAGGAAAAATATATTACCCAACACTTACCCATATAGAAAGACACCATAAAATTGATTTGGATCGGTCAAACTTTACTTCTAAGCCATGGACAAGAATACACTAGATAACCCCACCATGCGCTTCTGCCTACCTTCGTGCGTCCTCACTGTTACCATTTTTGTGTTCTTCCATTTAGTGTGATACCCTACACGAAATTTATATCTATAGATTCACAACGACCTTAGCTTTCTCACCGTGTAAGTTTATCCCAAAACCCACTCGATCAACGGGTACATCGGGCCATCGAATTTGACCTCCCAAATCTGTCACATTCTGGCACCTCCTACCACCTTGTACTAAAATCAACTTTACAACCCCATTACACGATCCATCTTGGCAATTATTACCAATATAAATATCTACACACACAGAGATTTCCTTTAATGGTCTTGAATTTACAATTTAACCATTGGAAAGGTGATTTTAAAGCAAAGAGACATGGAAGACAGTTTCTGGAAATCAAAATAGCACATTGACAAGAACTCTTTGGTGACCATTTCTGAACTATTTCCGAATCCTTTTTCAGCAAACTTCATCATAAAACATATCTACACTCGATAAGAATTCTATAGATGTTTTTGCATTATAACTAGAGTCTAAAAATAGGGGTTTTGGGGCAATTGAATAAGAAATAAAGATTCCGGAATTGAAAAGAGATTTCTGGCAGTGATGGTTTAGGTAGGAATACTGAAATATTTTCTAAATGATTTCCAACAAAACTTACTGATAATACACTCAATGAGCTTTCTAGGAATTTTCTTGCATGTCCGATTAGACCATTGGAAGGCCGATTTCTTGCAAAACAGAATATGATATAATTCTGGAAACCAAAATCAGGACAGTCTAGCGCACGATGTAGGGCAATTCTGAAGCCTGCAGTAGTATATAAGAAAAATCGGATTTCATATTGTTGTTCTTCATCGCCTTGTGAATAATTTGAGCTAAATAACACTCAATTTGGACATTATTTGGTCTCTCAAAACTTGAAAATACAAACATTGCCAGTGCTGAAAATGTTGTGCGAAAATGCTGCCTTTTTTCCCTTCTTTTATTGTCTCTTGATGTTGTGAGGAAAGTTATGACCTCATAGGGGTATATATAGAGTTGAAACAAGGACGTACATGAAAATAATTCTTTTCCCCCTTTTTAAAGGTGATCCCTAATGTCAGTATATTTATATTCAAACACCTAAATAGATATTGTTTAGTAATAAATTCCATCCACTTGTTTAATATAATATCTTGACATATTAGTTATAAAACTAATTCATAGTAAATCAAGTAATTTTTGAAAGTACTATTAGTCATCAAATTCGTATATTATCATTGAAAAAAAACTCGGCTACCACAGTGATTGGTGTAATAGCTTGAGCCGAATAACACACTCCCTTGTCCCAAATAACCGCCACAAATTTCGAGTTTTGTATCCTAATTAGCAACCGAAGCCCAACTTGCATTCGAAAAAATGACGGGCCGCCGCATAGTTGCACAGGTTTCGACTCCCACTTGAATTTCATAGTCATTTCGAGTCGAGTTGCACGACGGGCTAACCGATTCCCGTTTTATAAAGAGGTCATGTGAGGTGAGTTCAAGCACATAACAAAAAAACAAAAAAGAGCAAAGGAATTGTCAAGTGTATTTTCACTTAAGAGAATATACTAGCTTTTAAGTATTAAATTTCCTTTTGAAATTTTTTATTTTTAGTATTATTTTTTTTAGAGCCCACACTCTCCGAGTTTGGCGAGACATTGCGAAGAAGGCTTTGCTGTGCATGAGCTTGAGTTCCTTCGGCATGAAGTAGGGTTTTTCAGTTGCAGTGCATTCCACCGACTAGTTCAATCTTCAGAGGAAGGTAGTATTTTTTTAATTTTAATTATTGGTTTTATTTCTATAGCATGCAATTATTTGGTTTTAATTAAATTATTTAATTAGTTAATCTTTTAATTTCTAGCTATAGTTAATCAATAATTATTAATTCAATTGTTTGATTAATTATCTTTTCCCATAGTATGTATGGTTTAAATTTTTTTACTGTCATGCATGTACGCACTACAACTAGATTTTTTATTTAATTCCACTGTGTACCAATTTGGGGTTATTTTTGAAGTAATTACCCAACAAATAGTGTTATTTCCCTTAAGAAAACATATATTTCCTTCTATCTTTTAAATAAAATTTTGCTTTTTTGCAGACTTTTTAAGAACACAGGTGGTGATTAGGCTATTTCGTTAACACATGGGGTTTCTGGCATTTTCAATATAACACAGGGGGTTTTATGCATTAAACTCTTTTAAGAAAATGATATTAAACTTTATAGGGATAAATGCAAACCACCCCCTACCTGTTTATCGAATTCGATAAATTCCAGTCGACCCATTCTTTGGTTGCAAGCGAGAAGAATTTCTCGTGATATTTGATGTAGACTAAGTTACTCCATGTCTCAAAGCGTGTAAGTTTGTTTCATATTGATGACCACACAGTTTGCATGAAGTATCAGTCAATATGTGGTGGATATATAGATGTAAATTAGTCAAAACCCTGTCATGCCGTAGCAATTAACTTGATTGTGCAATGCATCATAGGCACTCTTACAGGTATATTGTCCAAATGTGGTGTACCTCCAAAATGGTCTGTCTTCATGACTTCATCCAGGTCGACCTGATTCAAGGCTGCCCGAATATGATCTGGAAGTGATGGAACATCCTTCCAGTTCTATCCAAGGTTCGGTTCCCAGTAGCTCGCTACTTTGCGCTCTTCATCTTCGTCATTAATCCTAATCCTGTTAATATGAGATAAAGGTGAGTCAAGAAGACAAAGATCTGTCCAAAAGTGAACCAATTGGCCATTTCCAACTTTCCATCTCAAGCCTTTTTTGAGAAGTAGAAGTGCCGCTTGAATGCTCCTCCATGTGTGAGAAGTGGCCCCTCGCCCTTTCGGTCTATCCTGAAGAATATACTTATGACGTAAAATTTGAACCCATAATCTATGGTTGTTGTCTCATTCTTGCCTCCATGACTAATGAGTTGCAGAGGCAGTCTGAGATTGTGGAACATGCATTGGAAATCGTTGCTGCACTGGAAGAGCTATATGGCGTTAAGACACGCCATGAGAGGTTTGCTATCTCTGTGAGAATGATGGCCTTGGTGAACAAACTCAATGACATGGAGGTACCGATAAATCCTGGCTTGGCAATTTATTTAGTACTTCAGTCGCTCTATCCTGCCGACGATCAGTTCGTAGTGAATTTCAACATGAACCAATTGGTTGCAACTCTTCTTGAGTTATTGGACATGTTGCGCACCGTTTAGGAAATGGTTAAGAAGGCAAAGCTTGTGCTGCTTGCTGACACTTCTTCATCTCCCTCTTTTGATAACAAGAAAAGCATGAAGGGAAAAAAGAAGAAGAAGAAGAAGGGCAATGAACTGCAAACAAAGGTTTTCATCAAGAGAGTCAAAAAGAAAATTGGGAAGTGTTTTAACTGCAACAAGAAGGGACACTGGAAAGATCAATGCCCTGAGCCTCCTCATGAGCGCATGACAGGTACATTTATTGTAAAGTTAACTTGTTAGTTAACTGTGCTTCTTGAATGTTATGACACTGTTAAAATACTCACTTATGCAATGGATTGCTGATGATGGAAAGAAGCAGGAAACAAAGAAATGAGGTCATGGTCCTGAAGATGCCAAGGAGGCGTTTCTCGTGGCTGAGGATGAAGGACAAGAAATCATTTATTTGTCATTTTAATTATGAGACAATGTTTTTGAATAATGTTTTGCCATGTTTTTGAATTAACGTTTGAACCATGTTTCACTCCACCTTGGTTTATGGGTGGAGATTCAAGTTTTTATTAAAATGCATTTTTGTTATCTATGGTTTTGCAATTAATTCCTATGACATGCTATCTTCACAACTATTGACTCATATCACACAACAAATGTATACATTGATCTAGCTGCCAAGGGAATAACCTAGGCAAGCAAATTAATCTATTAGACATAGAATAATGAGTATAACCCTAAAATGGTCACATAAGATGTGACGTTGAAACCACACATAAAGAATGTGAAAGGTATTGCTTGTGTCAAGCAAACAGTGGGAGCGATTGAGGATATAGATCCTCTTGTCTTGTGTTTATGAGGATCTTCATGTTCATTACACTTGGATTGAAAGGGATCATTTCATAATATCCTATCTTCAAGGTGAAGGAGTTCTTTTATCAAAGAATGAGGATAGTGATGAAAAACTAAGGATTCAATAAACATAAACACCACTAGCAGTTAAAATGAATAGACTAGTAAACCTATAAACCTATGAACACAAATTCCATTTCCTTCAAGCTGAAAAATGCTGACGGTGGATATGACAAAAGTCAAGATATCTTGACAAGTAGTGGAAGCCGGCCTAACAGCATAAGTGCTTCAAAGATCAATCTACTGACTGAATCTTTTCTGAACATAAGTTCTAAAGGTTAATATGTATACTACTGGCTTGTTAGTGTCATATGTTGATAACGTTATATGAGTAACGTATGTATGATCATCAATTTAATTTTCCAAAAAAGGATTTGAAAAGGAAAAGGCGCCCAAAATGCACGAAAAAGCAATATGTGTGGGCCATTGGGTTGCCATAATCCTTTTCAGTCTGAACCCATAGATAATATGTTGACTAGACTCGACATGGAAGCATTGAAAGATAGTTCATCCTGTAAAGCATCAACCGAAAGGTAGATACAATTCTATGATTTTAAATTGGTGTTGACTAATATGTTTCCTGTATATAGTCGAACCCCTGCTTGATCCAATGGATTGGATTGGTGTTGTTTATTTGATAACAACATGGGACAATTGGAACTAGAAGCTCTAGTCTTAAGACATGAACTTAAGTGATGATTGAGGATTTGTTTTATGCCAAATGGGAAAGTAAAGGCTGAGGACGTCTCTTGAGAAGAGATAGAGGCTAACTCTACCATTTAGGTCACGCATAAGAATGCGATGATAAAAGGTAGTTAGATAGGTGAACCTAAGAGGTTCTGCGAATCGAATATCAAGTACATAAGTACTATGATTATCGATAAGAGTGTAAGCTCCTAAAAGGCAGCAGAGATTGTTTGATCAGAGTCGACGTTCGAGCGGAACGAAGTCAACTCGATGGAAACGTGGCAAACCCCTTTTCACCAAACCCTTGAGTAGTAGCTGTAATCAATAGGTCATCTGGACGATGATCCTGTGTGGGAACAGTAGGCTCTTGGGCAAGTGGGAGATTGAAAGTGTTATGTGCCCAGCGTACCATTTGTTGGCTTGAACATTAACACTGTGTCAGTCTTATCATTAAGATTATATCAAACTTGTCACGGAATGCTTCTTTATTGTTATAAATAGTGATAGTATAGATAAAGATCTCATGGATTACATATGGTTAGGGGAGGCGGTCAGGGAAAACATATGGAATGCTCTCAAAGACTGTAATCCTAAATATTGTTCCAAGTCATATAGGCTGTGAGATGTGGGATATCACTAACCTCGTCAAGACTTGTTCATGCATGTAACTCTCTCGAGAGGTCAACGTGTTCCATTGTCAATGCCTTGTATGGCAATACATGTATGAAGATTAATACTGGATTATGTAATTGAACAGCCCCGCAAGGATTCCTCATTGGTGCTGTCGAACTTGGAGTCCTTAGGTTTTCGTAGTGTGAAATAATCCTTAGACCTGAGATGTCATTGGAAAGGGTACTACCCACTCTACTTTGATATCCACGTGCACTCCAGGAGAGTCATACGGCGTGTATGTTGGGTATAGTCTGGTAGTTACAGCGGAACAATTGACAGTCGAACGGGACTCATCCAAGGTAACGAGTACCTTGTATTTCCTATGTTGTTGAGTGAAACTGAATAATCGAAAAGCCTCTGGCCAGAGCATTGTCTTATAAGAGGGATTGGTGATCCCTGCTTAGAAGACCAGATCATTAGTCGAACCAACATAGTCATAGTTTCCGACACTATTAGGGCTTCGACCCTTGCCAAACCCTAGGTCTTAGATAGGAAAAAGATGAAAAGATTTGACTCACACAAAGATCGAAATCTGGAGAGGTTTGCATTTTCATCGTTAACATCTAGGATGTCAACGTCGCCACGACATTGAACCACGACTAATAGGTGCATTGGGTTAATTGGTGAAATTAATCCAAGGCTTAGTTAATTATTATGAATAATTAATCTAGCCTATGGAAGGACTTATTGCTAGCTTGTTAACGAGCCTAAGGGGTCACACACAATACTTAGTGTAGTACCTATTGGCTAATTAATTCTTTATAAATTAATGGAGAGATTAATTAATTGGAATTAATTAATCAGGAAAAGAAATTAATTAAGTAAGTGGTCTTAATTAATAAAAGTCTTATAATTTAATATTGGAATATTAAATTAGGAAAGACTAGTTAATTAATTAGTGGTCTAATTAATTAATATGTGAAAGAGAATATATATATATATATAGATATATATATACATGTAGGCGTGTATATATGTATAGATTTGGTGGAAGATTTTTATCTTGTTCACCAAGTCTATGTGTATACATATATATTTAATATATATCTATCCTATAATATATTTGGTAGATCTATTCAAACTAATTAGGTAACTGATTGATATGGAAAGATCTTATAAATATATATTAGGATAAATATTGAAGATATGAAAATATCTTATTTGATAAGATATGGTATATTTGTTTCGTGTCAAATATATGGAAATATCTTTTTAGTTTGAAAGATATCCAATTAATTGAGGAACAGAGTTTGAGAAAGAATGGAAACTAAATAAAATAAATATACATATATATATATATATACGCCCCTTTAGTATGTACACACACAAAGTGTGTATGTGTGTGTGGGGCGTGTACCCTATATGTATATATATGTGTGTGTGTTGTTTTATTTTGATAATCAAGGGAATTAATTGAATTAATTTTAAGTTTCTCTCAAGATTTTTTCATAAAATAAAACGAGGTTTTGAGTATTAATTCTATCTCTCCAAATCTTCCACCTCTTTCATAATATATTCTTCCAACTCATGTGTTGAGTATGAAGAACACCCAAAATATATTCCCACCCATTTCATAAGCCAAGATTCGATATTATCCTTGCTAGCACTGGTGGAGATAATCGAGGGTACGAGCTAAGATGTGGATAAACTTAGAGGCGCAACACTTGGAGTGCTAGGGCAAATCCAATCCAGAAAGGTGTAGCAGGGAGTTGCTTAAAAAGACCTTGCTGATTTTTGGTCTTCAAGAGGTAAACACAAGAAATATTCCTCTAGGATAGTTTTTGAATTCGATGGTACCATGTCAACCTAGTCCTAGTTTCGGGGATGCCACTTTAATTTTTAAATTATATGTCTTCCGCTGCGCTCGGCGTCCCCGGGGGTTGTACCGATCCCAACATTATCACCTACAGCACTCGCACCAAAATTAAGAAACTTGATAGCCCAATAAGCACTATGCTCAAGTTCAACAGGAAAGTGACTTGCTTTACCAAAGACAAGACGATAGGGAGACATGGCAACAGGGGTTTTAAAAGCAGTATGGTAAGCCCACAATGCCTCATCTAATTTCAGAGACCAATCAGTCCTATGGCTATTTACCTTTTTTTCCACAATTCATTTAATTTCCCTATTAGACACTTCTACTTTCCCACTAGTTTGAGGATGATATGGGGTCAAGATTTTATGTTTCATCCCATACTTGGTCAATAAGTTTTCAAATTGCCTATTACGAAAATGTGTGCCCCCTTCACTTATGATGGAAAAATTAAATAAATAATATAAAAATAAATATTTATTATTAAAATAATACAACTTTTAGAAAGCAAAGCTACAACTCTTCTAAGCTATCTAAGCTAGAACTTAAGGCCTACCTCTTTTTCAAAGATACTCCAATTTACGGTCTAGCTTTACTAACTGTATTCACCGCTTTCCAAATCTCGGAACTAGATCTACTTTACTCATCGACATTCTCTAAATGATGGACAACTAGCCGAAGAATCCACGGATAGTGCTTTTTAGGTATTTTAGTTAGAGGTCTCCTTTGTTTTGTGGAGAAGGAAAACGGCTGGAGTTTTCCAACTGACCCGAGCGAACCCGTGATTGGGTACTAGTTCCAAAAGGGTATTGGATGCATTAGGCATCAGAAAATAACACATACCGTTGTCGAGTATAGTGGAATCAGTCTAATTCCGCTGTACCCGACAACGGAATCAATAAAATATTTATTTTTCAAAATTACTATTGCATTCCGCTGTCGGATACAGTGAAATCCAATATAATATTAATTTTTTAATAATACTATTGCATTCCACTGTCGAGTACAGCGGAATGCAATATAATATTATCCTTTTCTTTTTTAATTAAATAATAATTTTTGCTCTATTTTCAGCTCATTTTTCTCCCTTTTTCGTGCATTTTTGGGTTTCGACTTGAACATATAAATTATAGACTTTGTAACCGCACAAGAATGGACTCATTTCGATACTCGAGTGAAGGAATACGGCAAGTAAAAAGGAAACATTAGAGCAATTTTTTAAAGAAAATAATAACTTTATTTATGTTTTTGGCTTAGTTGTCTCCCTTTTTGGTTCATTTTGGGTTTCAATTTGATCACATAAATTGTAGATTTTAATATAAATTTTATAACCGCACAAGAATGGACTCATTTTGATACCCAGGTCAAGGAATACGACAAGCAAAAAAGCAGCATTAGAGCAATTACATAAACCAAAAGGCATCCTCCTATAAGCAAAAGTGTCATGAGGACAAGTGAAAGTTGTTTTCTCTTGGTCCTCCGGTGCAATGGAAATTTGATTATAGCTAGAATACCCATCTAAGAAATAGTAATACTCATGCCCAACTAATCTTTCTAACACTTGATCAGCAAAGGGAAGGAAGAAATCGTCTTTGAGGGTATATTCATTTAGTTTTGCGATAATCTATGCAAACCTTAAAACCAGTGATAATTCGAGTTTGAATAAGTTCATTATTATCATTACGAACTACCGTTGTACCTCCCTTCTTAAGTACTACATGAGTTAGACTTACACATAGGCTATCAGAGATAGGAAAGGTGATGTTGGCTAGTGGTCCTAAGTGGTATACGAAAGGGTCTAGAAGAGACGGGGTTGAATAGACCTTGAAATCTTTTTCGACTTAAAAATTTTTGTATCACTTTAAAGAATTTGAACACTTAGAAAGCAGAGCTCTAGGTCAAGCGCTAAAGAATAGTTAACATAGATTTAGTGATTTCGGCAGTTACCAAAGTAGGGTAATACTTAGATCCCTTAATCAGGGTTAATACAATGGAATTGATTTTGATGCTTGGCGTTCTTTTAGCCAAATAGTCACTTAACCGTTTTAGAGCCTTTTAATCATATGATGTAAACAATAGAGTAAAGCAATAAAATAGTAAAATGATAAAAGATATGAAAGGTTCACTGGGTGATATAATCCCAGCTACGTCCTTCTTCTCCTTTACACTCGGAGGAAATCCACTAGAATGATAATCGAAAGATCACACAGAGGCTTCTACAAAATAGAGGATAGAAAGACGATCTTGAGCTCCTTGATCACACAGACTTCAGATCCAGTACAGATCTTCTTCAACAAGCTTCTCTCACATAGAAATGCTGCTTGTAAATCAACTACGTTCTCATGCAGATGAAGGAGGTTGAGGGTTTTCATCATAGGTTCTTCTATGAAGAGGTTTGAGATATCGGCGACAGTCTTTGGAATGTATATGAAAAGCTTGAAGGATTTTGGGTATGGAGTTTTGTAAGCTTTTCTTGAACTGATTTCAAAAACGTTTTGATCTAATTCATGTGTGAATGCGTGTGTATTAGGGCTTGCTGGAAGGGCACTATATATAGGCATTTCTTGGGATTTGTTCGATGGACACATGAAGGCGCGTGTCTCTCATGTAGCGATGAGTAGTACCTTTTTCTGACATTCTTGAAATCCTTCTACACCGATTGGATGTGGCAGGTTTGAACTCTGAAACTCTGACAGTCTTAGCCAATAGGGTGGCTTGCTCTGTATGCAGTTCGTCCTTATCATATTTAATGCTCTTATCAAGCATTTAATGCCTTTGAATTTATTTACCATTGGAAATAAATACCCGTTGAATGATTGCATTTAAGTCCTTAATGTCTTCGGAATTTATTTCAGGTGAATCTGATCATTTGATCGCTTGGCAGCGCTTGATTCATAACTCCTGAAATGTCCTTAGAGATTGGAAGTCGCTTAAGATAGAATCTTCATCTTCATTTGACTTCAGACGCTGATCTTCAACTTCATCTCTGATGGACTCACCTAGAATTCTATCAGCGACTCAGTATCTAATACTTAGTCTAAAATCTATAAAGATAAAAATTACAAGCCTAACAAATTAATAAACTTTCAAACGCTTATACAAGTATTCTATGAAAGCATAAACTTACATTCTTTTGGGGTCTAACATAAAATCCTATTCTTGTCATCATCAAAATATCTAACATGAAATTTCTTAACAATTTCCCCCTTTTTGATGATGTCAAGATCTTAACTCTTTTACAGTTCAAGAGTTGAAGAAAAACCAAAAGATGTTATAAGTTAGCGTTAGAAAGTTAAATGAGTTAGCTAATGTTAGATTAGCTTCAACAAGATGTTTCAGCGTTCAATCATTCATTCGTATAATAAACTTTGAAAGCATATAATGATTACACTGTACAACACGTAAAGCAACAGAAGATAAAAAAATAAAGCAAGATAAGCGATCATCTTGTTTATTACTTCTTAGACATCTCTTCTTGGTAGATCTCATTCGCTAGTTCTAGCAGAACTCGGTCAATGTCAATCATAGTTGTATGATAGACTTCGTTGTAGTCCTCTCAATTTTCTTTGGCGCTTATATTGAGTTCTAACAGCCTTTCTACCCAATTTCTTTGAGGAATTCCAAGTGTCTAATAAGATCATGATAAAGATCTTGGACTCAGTCATTTGAAGGCTTCCAATTTAGAGGTCTTCTCAAGGGTCTAGCATAATCGTGAAAACCCATTCCCTTAAGAAAATCAATGTTCAGATCAGGGAGTCTGTGCCTGCCTCTGAAGTATCTTGGCTTTCGCTTCTTTATGAGCATCTTTTTCAGATTCACGATCCCTTCAAACATGGAGCGCCAATTCTTATTATCTATTTCGGACATTGGCTCCAAGGCTTTTGCATTGGCTTTACGATCTTTCAGATTTTCTTCTACTTTCCCCTTCTTGATTTCATCAAGGGAAGTGCGTAACTCAGTGATGTCTCTGCGGAGGAGTTTTACTTCATCAACTAGAAGGCCACCTGCTCAGTGGTACTCTGAGAGACTAAATTGGAGTATTGTGTCTGTCAGTATCAGCTTCAACAGTTTGAGCTAGCGAGCATTTGAACTCTTGAGACGGGCCGATGATTAAAAGAACCATACGATCTAGTACTGTTGCAGTGCTCTTAGTCGCAACATTTGAAATATCACGACTTCGGGTATCTGAGGCAAGCCTGATGTGTCTGTCATCATTGGCTATCCTTTTAGAGCAGGAACCCTCAATGTTTTGTAGCGAGTTCCTTAGTGCTTTTCTGAAATCGTTAGCCTCTTGATCACTGTCTGAATCGGAGTCGGAGAAAGGATGCTCAAGAGATGGAATCAGCCCATATGAGCTTGAGACTGCGGCCTTGCCTTTTGATTTGTCTCTAATAAAAGGTTCCTCAGGGTCTTTAGCAATCTCATCCTAAACTTCCTTAATCGCTTGATCAACGGATTGAGTTGCAGCGTCTAAATGCGTAACTTGATCATTAAGTGGAATCTCGACTACTGGAGCACTATAGGCATCTGCCATTTGGATTTCAGCGTCTTGAATTAGAGCATCTGCAACAATAGGAGTCTTATCCACTTGCATCGCTGTGATTTCCACAAAAGAAGGTCTTTCAATAGGGATAACCCAGATTGGGCCAATCGCTTCGAGAACATGCCTTGGACTTAGGGGGAAGGATCTCGGGATAAAAAATAAGGCGTCTTCGCACTCTTCGGTACTAAATGCTAAATTAGCATCTTCCGGGATCACTACACCAGATGTGTAACTATTGACGAAGTCCATCAAGAAAGGCATCAGCGCTTGAGCTAGTGTTTGATCCACTGGTCTAATAAGAGATAAAATTTGGGCCACGCGGATGTTCTGCTCACACATTAATATTAGATGAAGATTGTAGCCTCGGAACTCACTGAAACCAAACTGATGGTTGAAGGCGAGATCCAGCGATTGAGCATTTTCAACAATCGCTTTTCTGTCTCTGTGAAATTCTACATGCTCATCAGTAAGACGCATATGTGCTTCACTGGACCTTGGCAAGTCATCTCGCTTGCTGGTGGAGGCATCTTCATTTAGGTCTCGAAGCGACTTCTTTTGACAATTTGAAGAAGCAAGTGCCTAATCTACATTTCCATGCCTTGTCTGAAATAAGGCGGAGCATTCACATTTCCCACTACCGATATCCGCCTTTGGAGCAGAAAAGAAGCATAACCATGATGCATGTACTCAATTTCATAGTTGAAGAGAAAAAGGATACTTGAGCATCTCTTCAATCGTATAAAAGTACAGTACGAAATTCTCTGCCCATATAGATGTGTCCAGCATCCAGCGTCTTTTGAGTCGCTCAGCCACTTCTTTGTCTTTCTTGGCCTCGATTAACTTCTTAAATCTTTCCTTTTTAACATCAAAGTTATCAGCCCAGACTCTGGCAAGATACTCTGGGCCTTCATCTTTAGTCCAGTTGTTAATAGGATTGGGATGTTCTCTAAACATCTCACCCTTTCCTTTCCATAATCGTAGGGGTTTTGGAGAAGACTTGTTAGAGGCAGAATGGACGATTTTCGGCAGGGCAGAATAACCCATTGGATTTAACTATTCTTCATCGGGTTTCTTCTCCCAATTGCTCGTATGAGGATTCCTGATTTGGACATGAGTGTGGCGGAATGGAAAATTGCGTTCTAAACTGTGGTTGGCTTCTTGAAATCGGTTGCTCTCAAACTCTGCCAAATCACTCATCGGAGTGTCCAGATACTCCAATTGAGTAAGCAATTCTTTCTTTTACTTGAGACCTAGGATCCTAGCTTCTCGAAAATTCTGATCTCTGATCGTCAGAAAGAGCAGGATTGTGGAGTGATGTCTGAAAAGTTATCTCTGTCTCAATCATCTGCCGAAGGGTGTTTTTTCTCCAGGCATCATAGAATTCTAAGGTTTCATCATAGCCTCTGGGAAAGAAGTTCAGCACAGGAGGAGGAGGACTAGTTGGAGTGGGGATTATCGGGGCCACTTTTGTCGACCGCTCAGCATTTACAGTCGCTTCCTTAGCTGAAGCGATCTTAGCATCCGGAAGGACAGTATCGACGTCTTTAGCGATTTCCACCACGGTTGATAAATTAACATCCAACTCTAGTTCAACCTCTAGGGAAGGAGGTGTATCAGCTTCTGGCATACTTTGAACTGATACATGCAAGCGTTTGAGAACAAAGAAAAATTTCTACTAAGTAGAAATTTGAGATTAAAGGATCAAAATGCTTACCCTGAGGACTTTCTTCGACTGTTTCAGTCGCTTTGTCTTTGGAAACAGTTAGTTTCATTGGCTCAGGCTCCAAAAGCTCTTCATCATCATCTAGAGGGATGAGAGCAGCGAGGGGAGTACCACGAATAGGAATTTTGCATTCCTCGTAAGTATTAAGAACATACTGAATCGCCGCTTCACTTCGAGCTGAAAATTTATCCTAGCGTTAAAAAAATAACAGACAAGGAAAGGATAATGCACATTGTTTATTACAAGTACTTACTCTTATCTCTAGCAAAATCCTATGAAAGAGGATTAACTTCGGGCTCAGGAAAAGGTTCATGAGGAGGAGGAGGGCCACTCACTGGTTCTTCAAGCGCTGGCTTTACTGGAGCGCTTGTTTATCCCTTTGGAGTAGACCAAGGTGTGCGCTTACGGGCTAGCGGCACTTTCTCAGATTCATGCAGATCCACAAGCGTTGGAGAACGAGAGGGGGATTTCTGAGGAGAGATGGAGATTTCTTCTTCTTGGTCTCCTTCTTCTGTTTCTTTGCTGACTTGAAGGGCTCAGCGACTTTCAGGGCAACCTTTCTCTTTGGTCGCTTGACAACAATTTCTTCTTCTTCAGGCTCATCTGATGAGGTCGCCTGCTCCTCATCATCTCCTTGAAGTCTCTCTAAAGCGGCGAGTCACTCTTTTTCTTCCTTAGGGACCGCTGCACCACCAACTCGCTTTGGGTTGAGCAGTTCACCAATCATTTTCTTGCCATAAAATTTGAACGCTAGCACTTTGGATCCTTTAGACGTGATATAAAATTTGTGCTCTATGAATAAAAATAAGTAGAATCCCATATGGCTTGGGATTTACTGACTTTTGAATCGCTACCTTGAAGCGATTAAAAACATAGAAAGCCCAATTGACCTTCAGCTTGGTCAAAATGGCTATCATCGACCTATACTGAATATGCAAAATTTTATCAAAAGAACCCTTCCTGCATTCCACCATTTTTGCGCTGATATTAGTGAGAATGGCATATTCGCCCTTCATGTCATTCTTCTTGAAGTTGGATTTAAATGCAGCAGCAACATTGTCTTTCTGACTATTTCCCAGACTTTGGTGGCATCTCTCATTGTCACTTCTTCAACTTCTCCACCATGAGTGGGAAATTGTAACAAGGTAGCTATAAGTTGGGGAGTAAGAACAAAAGGATTTTTAACAAAAAGAAACACACAGGAAATGAAATTGCCGTCGTCAGAGATGACGGAATTTTGGAAGAAGAATAAGGCTTCTTCTGCGTGAATCAGAGAGTGGGTTGTCAGAATGGTTCTAAGTCCAGAACTCTCAATGAGAGGAAGAATATCTCTCAAAGGACAGTGTAGATTTTCAAGAAGAAATTCCAAGTTTACCAGAAATCCGGTATTGACTGTGATTGTTTGTCAGTTTTGGACTTGCAAATTAGTTTTGGAAGATTTTTATGGTGCCACTGTTGAATAATAGCAAGCGTTTTGAGAGAGTAAGAAGACAGCCTTTTTACCTTGGAGAATTTTTACAACTAAGAGAATTTAAGAGATAAATTTTTTTTGTAAAATTTGAAGGGTTTAAATAGAGATGGCAAAAAGTAACTCCTCATTAGCTTGATAATGGCCACATATAAATGCAGTAATCAAGAAATGAAAAACATTGAATCTGAGCCATTTAATCATAAAGACAGATGTTAAAAGGTGCGATAAATTAGGATAACTGCTGTAAAATATAAAATTTTGAAATCTGCAGTTACTTTTCAAAAACGTTTGAAATTTTGACACGTACTCAGGCATGTGCAATTCCAGAACTGCCTATTTTTAGATAGGTATCATTAACAGTCTGTTTGATTTGATAGGAACGCGTGGGCAGTTCTAAAATCTTATCTTTTGGACTTATCCACACGCTACCTTTAGCAATGAAAACAATGCATGATTTTCATAGAAAGTTACTTAGTGTTAAAGTGGGAATATTTTTAACGCTGAAGTCGTCTTTTAGAATAGAGGCCACTGAGTCGCTTTTTAAGAAATATTACTTTTTGTTTTATTAGTGATCAATCTGACATGAATAAAGGTAAATGCTAATGATCATTGTCGCTTATTAATTGGAATAAGTACAATTTTAAAGTTCCCCCTAAAATTGATAACTCGTTTCAACTTTGAAATCACTTTAGAAATTATAATAAAGTGGATTCGCCCTAAATTATATGTCTAGAAAAACATGAGAAAACGTTGTTCGGTGAGCACTTTGGTGAAGATATCTGCCAATTGTTTGTCAGTTCCAATGAAATGTGAGGAGCTATCTTTCTTTTGAACATAGTCACGCAAGAAATGGTAGCGAATGTCAATATGTTTAGTTCTAGAATGAAGGACTGGGTTTTGGGTCATAGCTAAAACACTTTGGTTATCAAATGGATTGGGGTAGGACCTAGGATAATTCCATAATCTCTAAGTTGTTGCCTCATCTAAAGGATTTGTCAACAACAGCTTCCAGTGGCTACATACTCGGGTTCAATGGTAGAAGTCGCTATGGATTGTTGTTTTTTACTATGCCACGAGACCAATCAATCACTTAGAAATTGACAAGTACCACTAGCACTTTTTCTATCTATTTTACATCCTGCAAAATCTGTGTCTGAATAACTAGTTGTGTCAATGCTACCTTTTGAAAAGCCTTTACCTATAAGGAAGATAGAGAGAATGTCAGACGATGCTCTTGGTGCTTGTTTAAGGCCATAAAGTACCTTATCCAATTTGTAGACCATACTTTTGCCATGGTTATTTATGAATCCTGGGTGTTGCTCTACATATACCTCTTCTTGGAGTTTACCATTCTGGAAAGCACTATTCACGTCCATTTGATATACTGTGAACTTGTTGAATACGGTAAACGCTAGGAACATTCGAATTACTTCAATACGGGCTATTGGAGCATAAGTTTCATCAAAGTCAACAATCTCTTCTTGACAATAACCCTGAGCGACTAATCTGGCTTTATTTCTTACAACAACACCATCTTGTTCCTGAAAACCCATCTAGTCCCAATAACTCCTTGATGAGTTGGCCAGGGAACTAACGTCCAAACCTTATTACGCTCAAATTGGTTAAGCTCTTCTTGCATTGCTTCTACCCAACTTGAATCACTAAGTACTTTAGCCACTTTCTTTGGTTCTATTTGAGATAAGAAACTTGCGAACATGGCCTCATTAAAAGTAACTCCAATATCTCTAATTACTAGCTCTACTGGATGATCTCTAAGCCATTTGGAATGGGTTGAGAGAATCTTGATTATCAATCACTTGACCCTCATTTGCCTCTTGCGCAGTCGCTTCATTAGGGTTAGCACAACGAAATTGATTTTAATGCTTAGCGTTCTTTTAGCCAAATAGTCTGTTAACCATTTTAAAGCCTTTTAATGATATGATGCAAATAATAGAGTAAATCAATAAAACAGTAAAATGACCTAAGATATGAAAGGTTCACTAGGTGATGTAATCCCATCTACGTCCTTCTTCTCCTTTACACTCAGAAAAAATCCACTAGAATGATAGTCGAAGGATCACACAGAGGTTTCTACAAAATAGAGGATAGAAAGACGATCTTGAGCTATTTGATCACACATACTTCAGCTCCAGTAGAGATCTTCTTCAACAAGCTTCTCTCACACAGAAATGTTTCTTGTAAATCAACTATTTTCTCACGCAGAATAAAGAGGTTGAGGGTTTTCGTCACAAGGTTAGTTTGATTTTGAGAATTTCAAACAACTTGGGATATCTCAATAAGAGTGTAGGGTTCTTCTATGAAGAGGTTTGGGATATCGGTGACTATCTTTGGAATGTATATGAAAAGCTTGAAGGATTTTGGATATGGAGTTTTGTAAGCTTTTCTTGAACTCATTTCAGCAAAGTTTTGACCTAATTCATGTGTGAATGCATGTGTTTTAGGGTTTGTTGGAAGGGCACTATTTATAGGCATTTCTTGGAATTTGTTTGTTGGACACATGGAGGCACGTGCCTCTCACGTAGCGAGTGAGTAGTATATTTTTCTACCATTCTTGAAATCTTGCTGCACTGATTGGATGTGGTAGGTTTGAACTCTGAAACTCTGATAGTCTTAGCTAATAGGGTGGCTTGCTCTATATGCAGTTTTTCCTTTTCACATTTAATGCTCTTATCAAGCATTTAATGCACTTGAATTTAGTTTTTGTTGGAAATAAATGCCGGTTGAATGATTGGATTTAAGTCCTTAATGACTTCGGAATTTATTTCAGGTGAATCTGATCATTTGATCGCTTGGTAGCTTTGAGTGCTTGATTTTAGCTCCTGAAATGTCCTAAGCGATTGGAAGTCGCTTAAGACAGAATCTTCATCTTCACTTGACGTTGGATGCTGATCTTCAACTTCACCTCTGATAGGCTCACCTAGAATTCTATCAGCGACTCGATATCTAATACTGAGTCTAAAATCTATAAAGATAAAAATTACAAGCCTCACAAATTAATAAACCGTCAAACGCTTATACAAGTATTCTATGAAAGCATAAACGTACATTCTTTTGGAGTCTACCATAAAGACCTATTCTTGTCATCATCAAAACATCCAACATGAAATTTCCTAACACTGGCATCGAGTAATTTGATTACCTCTTTCTTCATCACTTCTTGAATTTGAGGGTTAGACCTCCTTTGTGGTTGAATGGGGGGTTTTGAGCTCTTCTCCATTAGGATCTTATGCATACAAATCACCGGACTAATCCCCATGATGTCAGCAATCTTCCATCCAAAAGTTTTCTTGTGTTCCTTTAATACCTCCATTAACTTTGCTTCTTGTTGCTCTGTAAGAGAAGAATAAATGATCAGTGGCAATGTTTCATTATCATTCAAATACACATATTTAAGATGAGAAGGTAAAGTTTAAGGTCAAGAATGGGTGGCTCTTCAATGGATGGTTTGGCTTAGCTCAATAGAGGCCTATCCAACTTCTCAAATTTCCTCTTCGGGTAAGGTAGCGTTCTCTCAAAGCTATGGGCCGCTTCTAATTTTTCATCATTCGCAGAATCAACATCATTGGAAGTTATGATGCACAACTCAAGTGGATCGTAAGAGAAAGTTTCCTGAATGTGCTCAACAATTAAAAGGTCAAAAGTATCTATTCTTAAACAAGATTCATCATCATTGACATGCTTTAAAACCTTATATACATCAAAAGTAGCTTTCTCCTCTCCGACATTCAAAGTCAACTTACCATTTGCTACATTAGTCATAGCTTTACCTGTGGCTAGGAAAGATCTTCCTAGGATTAGAGGTACTTTGACATATTCCTCCTTCTCAAGAACCACAAAGTCCACTAGAAAGTAGAACCTGTCTACTTACACAATCACGTCCTCTATGATTCCTTTCGTGTGCTTGATCGATCGACCTGCAAGTTGGAGGTTCATCGTAGTTGGTCTCGGTTTTCCCAAACCCAGTTTCCTGAACAATGAATAGGGAAGGAGATTTATGCTAGCTCCAGAATCACACAGCACTCGGTCGAATTTGAGTTGCCCAATCGTGCAAGGGATTGTGAGGCTCCCTGGATCCTTGAATTTCTTTGGAAACTTGTTCAAAACGACAGCTGAGCATGCTTCAATCAAGCAAACCATTCCATTGCCTTCCCACTTCTGCTTATTTGACAAAATGTCCTTGAAAAACTTGATGTAGTTGGGCATATGCAAAATAGCATCAATAAAAAGAATGTTAATTTGAACCTCTTGAAGAATTTCAAGAATCATAAGAAAGCTATTATCCATTTCCTTTTTACTCTTTTTATATGCTAGGGAGAAGGGTAAACGCATTTAAAAAAGATTAGAAGGAGGTGGAGTTAAAGTTTCAGAATTAGCCCTGTCTGCCATTGAAGTTCGAACTTGACCTTGCTCCAAGTTCGTACTAGGACTATGTGAAGTACGGACTTGATCTTGCTCAAGTACGTACTTGGGAGGCAGCTTGTCTAATTTTTCAAGTTTTTTCGAAGTTTGAACTTTTGTCCTCTTCAAATTCGAACCTGGATTGCTGGGAAAGTGCACTTTTCAATTCTTTCCCACTTCTCAGAGCGACGGCATAACACTGTTTCTTTGAATTTTTCTTAGTAGCACTCGGTAGTGTACTAGGTGGTCTTTCAGCCATAACCATCGACATTTACCCAATTTGATGTTTTATCTCTTTCATCCACATAGCCACATCCTTCAACATCAAGTGAATTTCCCAGAAGGATTCGTCTGACTTAGGCATGTGAGCATCCAAGTTCTCGTCTACAGTGGAATGTTGCCTTTGACCTTGTTGCTGAATGTTACCATGCCTCTGAGCTTGAATGTTATTAAATGGAGACCTCGATGCTTGGTAGATGACCGGTTGTGCATTCTGTGTCGAATTAGACCTTTTCAGAAAGTCCTCGCATATGTGGATCTTCACTTGAGGTCTGTATCGCTAATCGCTAGATCTACCTCTACCTCTGCCTTTTTTTCTACCTCTTGAACACTAGCAACCCTTTGGGCGGGTGGAGGGATCTCATCATCATCTTCAGGATAAAGTTCATTCTCCCGTTCCATCTGCTCAAGCTTTGCCCACCCTGTTCTGCTATCAAGGCCCAAAAGATCACCACCAACTCCCGCATTGAGACGGTGTTGAATCCAAGAGTGGATTCCATTGTAGAATTGTTGTACTTGCTCGTTTCGTGTGTAGTTGTGATCTGGACACTTTCGAAGCATACCCTTGTATCTCGACCATGCTGATACGAACGACTTATTTTTTTTCTGCTTAAATGCCTTAATGTCACTTTGAAGTTCATTAATCCTTGATGGTGGAAAGAACTTATTTAGAAACTCCTCGAATAGATCGCCCCACGTCTCAATTGATTGTGGGGGGTAAAGACTTGTACCATAGGGTCCCATTATCCTTCAAAGAAAAATGGTATAATCTAAGGTGGATGACATCAAGATCTTGTGGGTGGAATTGCATAGTAAGAAGCACATTCTTAAAGTGCTCCAGATGGTCATGAGGTGCATCTCTTAGATCACCATGAAACGGTTCAGCCTGAACCATGCTAAACATGTGAGAAGGAATGTGGAAGTTTGATGTAGCAAAATTCGGGAGGATAACTGGTCCTGGTGTAGTATGTACACGGGGTGGTTGAATACCCCGAACCGATGGAGGTGGTGCTGGTGGTGCCAGTTGCATAGCTTGGAAGAGATTTTACAACCATTTTCTGCTCTCGTGTAGATTCATATCAGGGAAATTACTAGCCATAGCTCAGTTTCTCTTGTTAGCACAAAACGTACGCCCGATCTTGCGATCAAATTCCTCTAAAGCCTCTCCTGAGGCTAGGGTCATTCACCACATACTCAACCTGCTCGAAACAAATAAGCAAACCATATAAATTTAAAGCTACAAAATAAAAATAAAAACAATAAAAGAAACTAATGCTAAAAAAAATTGCAATAAAATCCTAAACTAAAATGAAACAAGTCCCCAGCAACGGCGCCAAAAACTTGACACAAAAATCCTTATGTGTATAAAACAGGGATTAATGCTAAAAAAAACCCCTGTGTTAATGTGAAATTGCAAAAAAACTCCCGTGTTAACGAAATAGGCTAAAAACCACCTTGTGTTCTTAAAAAGTCTGCAAACAGTGGATTTTTTAAAAAAAGTGCGTGTTTTTCACCTTTAATGACATTGTTTTTGTCATTTATACACTCTTCAAACAAAGAAGCATGTCATTAAAGGTGAAAAATATGAAAAACACGCACTTTTTTTTTTCAAAAATCCACTGTTTGCGGACTTTTTAAGAACACAAGGTGGTTTTTAGCCTATTTCGTTAACACATGGGTTTTTTTGCAATTTCACATTAACACAGAGGTTTTTTTTGCATTAATCCCATATAAAACAGCAAGTGAACTGGTCGTGTGCAGTAATAAAGTAAACTTTAAGTCCGAGTTATCGATCCCACAGAGACAAGATTATTAAAAATAAGAATTTAAAAGCAATTGAAATTAAATTAAAAGATTGTGATTAATTAACAGTAAAAAGGTGAAAAAGAGACTTAGCAAATTAATTGAGATTCTTATGTGAGAGAACAACTAAGGCACATGCTTCAGCCGAATTACTTATTTAGATATATGAATTATTCCTTGAATTATTAGACTACTCTTGCTTTGTTGGAAAAACCTTAATTAATTATTACCCGATGTCTCGAAAATAATAATCCAATGATTAATTGATGGTTCCCTAAAATATCTCTATCTGAGAATCTAATCAACAATCATGCATTCAAGTTCTACAATTTCCCCAGATTAATCCAACTTACTGCATACGGGAGTCTCTACCTATGTCTAGGGGCAACTCCTTATTGTTTACGGATTATGTGATGATTCCTTTGAACCCTAACTTATATTCTTTCAAACTATAAAGTTAGGCAATATGACAAACATATGGTGATCAAGCATATGCAAGTAATTAAGCAAAAAATCAATACACAAAGCAGTTGTAGAATTAATACGAAGAATAATATCATATATATAAAATCATAAGCTGGAGGCAGATAAATTACCATAATGCCCATAGACATTTTTGGTGCACATCATGATTATACCTCAAGTATAAACTTTTTTTTTTTGAAATGAACCTAATGTATTCATCTAGATCCAAATGTTGATGGTTCTTATTCTGGAAATTGCTCTAACATAATCACCAAATCCATGCGAACATGACTTGCAAAAAGTCCCCATGATATTCAGCTACCACTCAAATTCTTCAAGAAATTAGTCTCGTCATATCACTTTAATATTGAACATAGATCTCTCACCTAGATCCCCAACTGTGATACCTCTAGTAGTATATACACATCGTATGTCTTGCGATTTTGTATATGCTAGATGATCCAATCCTAACTAAACAAATGGGGATAGTGTATAGAAAACAATTTAGCGTTCTTCAATCCCAACACACGATAGGGGAAATGGGGTAAAGAAAATCAGGTGGAAGAAGTTTAGGGGCAAAAATGTAAGGCTGTGTTCGGCCATATTTCTTTAGTTGTGTTTTCATATTCTGGATAAAAAATTCGCACTCAAACTTAGTTTCTCCACAACATACTCATTCTAATTTTTTCTTACACATTTGATGTGCATCAAAAATGTCTAAGGGCATAACGGTAATTGTCATGCCCCAGCTCAGACTGGGCCGCCTCCCACAGATCAAGTCCGCAGTTAGTATACTGGTCAAGCCCAAGGGACTGATGGCCCGTTGGGATTTATGGTCCGGTAAGTCGTTAGGGCCCTAAAGCTAATTAAGCTATTTTAATAGTCTAAGGGCTAAATAAAAGGTATTTTACTAAGCCTGATAGGCTGCTAGTAAAGTTGAGCCCACTACCCATAGCCTATTACCAGCTCCATATAAATACCTTAGTAGAGTTGGAAAAAGAGGATTATCTACTCTCTCTCTCCTTAAAAATACATTGGCTAAGTCTGAGAGTAATTCCAATAAAGAACTACGAATTAACTTGATCCCCATTCATCGGGTAAGTAGGCAGCTCACTCAAAGTGAGTGCGGTCTATACATTCATTAACCCCCAACCTAATTTGTCGTGAGTTAGATCGGATGCTCCACCGCACATGGTCAATCACGTGATATTCATTGACTGACGACTTATACCATCATTAGTTTGGCGCAATCTGTGGGTACCACGATTTAACCACTGAGTATGTAGACTAGGTATCAAACACGTACCAAGAGTGAAATGATGACTAGCAGCGGTATGCCTGGGAAAACTCCAAACCCCACGTGGTCAATCACGTGATATTTATTGACTGATAATTTATACCATATGCATCTATGAAAAGTACCAGGCGTCCAACACGCTGGGGGTCCAGAGATACTACACCCTGGTAGTAAGTAGTTGGTACCCCAGTTAACGCTAGCTGTGATCCCACCCCCTATTCCAGGGGTGTTCGAGATCACTCGGAAGGCGTCACCCGTGGTCATCATCGACACAACTAAAACAGACATCCACATAGAGCCAGAGACACAAAGCATTAAGTTCGGGGCCCAAGATTTGGAGAGCCAAGTCCCTTCCCAAGACGAAGCTTTGGCGATCTCAGCCACCATCGCCAATTTTTAGGTCAGCAGAATTCCCATAAACAGTGGGAGTTCTACAGAAATTATTTTCTTTGACACCTTCGCTCGGCTATCGGTTGATGTAGCCAAGGTCCGAAAGGTGAATACCCCACTCACAGGCTTCACAGGCGAAATGGTAGAAGTTCATGGAGAGGTGACCCCACCCTTATCTATGGGTACATTCCCTAAGCGTGCAACCAAGGAGGTGAAATTCCTGGTAGCCAAAGCCCCATCCGCAAATAATGTTATATTGGGGAGGCCGAGCTTAAACCTTTCGTGAGCTATTATATCCACCTTCCACCTAAAAGTTAAGTTCCCAACCCCTATGGGAACAAGAGAAGCAGTAGGTGACCAGTAGTCGGCTACAGAATATTATGCCAGCACCCTCGCCGGGCTCAATAGGAAGCGAAGCAATTCAGAGCCTGACACTGGGCGTGAGCTAATAGAGGTCGATATGATAGCGCAAGTAGAGAAAAAGCTGAGTAAGACCCCAAGGGGCGAAGATGACAATCGGGGATGAGGCAGTCAAAAGTTTGTAGACAGTAGAGCTAGTATTGGGAGATCCCGAGAAAACCACCAAGGTCAAAGCAAATTTGGGGTCTACGCTCGAAAGTGACCTGGTGAGTTTTCTCTGAGATAACATGGACGTGTTCTCATGTGACATGAGAGATATGGAAGGCATTGACCCCGAGGTCATGACCCAACACTTGAATGTCTACCCCGATGCTCACCCCATGAAACAGAGCAAGTGAACCATGGGGAGAGAAATAAGTATATCCACCAAGGAAGAAATAGAGAACTTATAGGCTGCAAAATACATAAGGGTCGTGCACTACCCCGAATGGCTAGCTAACGTGGTATTAATGACAAAGCCAAATGGAAAGTGGAGGATGTGCATAGACTTCACTGATTTAAATAAGGCGTCTCAGAAAAACTCCTACCCTCTTCCCCAAATTGATGACTTGATAGATTCCACGGTGGGGCGTGAACTCTTTGAAAGTGTTATGTGCCCAGGGAGCCATCTGTTGGCTTGAACATTAACACTGTGTCAGTCTTATCATTAAGATTATATCAAACCTGTCACGGAATGCTTCTTTATTGTTATAACTAGTGATAGTATGGATAAAGATCCTATGAATTACATATGGTTAGGGGAGGTGGTCAGGGAAAACATATGGAATACTCTCAAAGACCGTAATCCTAAATATTGTTCCAAGTCATAAAGGCTGTGAGATGTGGGATATCACTGGCCTCGTCAAGACTTGTTCATGCATATAACTTTTTTGAGAGGTCGATGCGTCCCATTGTCGATGCCTTGTATGGCAATACATGTAAGAAGATTCATACTAGATTATGGAATTGAACGGCCCCGCAAGGATTCCTCGTTGGTGCTGTCGAACTTGGAGTCCTTAGGTTTTCGTAGTGTAAGATAATCCTTAGACCTAAGATGTCATTGGAAAGGGTACTACCCACTCTGCTTTGATATGCATGTGCACTCCAGGAGAGTCATACGGCGTGTATGTTGGGTATAGTCTGGTAGTTACAGCGGAACAATTGACAGTCGGAGGGGATTCATCCAAGGTCATGAGTACCTTGTATTTCCTACGTTGTTGAGTGAAACTGAATGATCGAAAATTCTCTGGCCAGAGCATTATCTGATAAGAGGGATTGGTGATCCCTACTTAGAAGAGCGAATCATTAGTCGAACCAACATAGTCACTGTTTCCGAGACTATTAGGATTTCGACCGTCGCCAAACCCTAGGTCTTAGACGGGAAAAAGATGAAAAGATTTGACTCACACAAAGATCGAAATCTGGAGAGGTTTGCATTTTCATCGCTATAATCTAGGAAGTTGTGGCGACGTTGCTAGACATCAAACCATGACAAATAGGTGCCTAGGGTTAATTGGTGAAATTAATCCAAGGCCAAGTTAATTATTATGAATAATTAATCTAGCCTATGGAAGGACTTATTGCTGGCTTGTTAATGAGCCTAAGGAGTCACACACAATACGTAGTGTAGTACCTATTGGCTAATTAATTCTTTGTGAATTAATGGAGAGATTAATTAATCGGGAAAAGGAATTAATTAATGAAGTGGCCTTAATTAATATTAGTCTTATAATTTAATATTGAAATATTCAACTGGGAAAGACTAGTTAATTAATTAGCGGTCTAATTAATTAATATGTGAAAGAGAAAATAAATATATATATATAGATATATACATGTAGGCGTGTATATATGTATAGATTTGTTGGAGGATTTTTATCTTGTTCACCAAGTCTATGTGTATATATATATATATATATATATATTTAATATATATCTATCCTATAATATATTTGGTAGATCTATTCTAATTAATTAGGCAACTTATTGATATGGAAAGATCTTATAAATATATATTAGGATAAAATATTGAAGATATGAAAATATCTTATTTGATAAGATATGGTATATTTGATATGTATCAAATATATGAAAATATCTTTTTAGTTGGAAAGATATCCAATTAATTGAGGAGAGAGTTTGAAAAAGAATGGAAACTAAATAAAATAAATATACATATATATATATAAATACACGGCCCTTTAGTGTGAACACACACACTAAGTGTGTATGCGTGTGTGGGGCATGTACCCTATATATATGTGTGTGTGTGTGTTGTTTTATTTTAATAATCAATGAATTAATTTTAAGTTTCTCTCTAGAATTTTTCATAAAATAAAACAAGGTTTTAAGTAGTAATTCTTTCTCTCAAGATCTTCCACCTCTTTCATAATATATTCTTCCAACTCATGTGTTGAGTACGAAGAACACACCCAAAATATATTCCTACCCATTTTATAAGCCAAGATTCGATATTCTCCATGCTAGCACTGGTAGAGATAATCGAGCGTACGAGCTAAGGTGTGGATAAAGTTAGAGGTGGAACACTTGGAGCGCTAGGGTAAATCTAATCCGGAGAGGTGTAGCAGGGAGTTGCTTAAAAAGACGTTGCTGATTTTTGGTCTTTAAGAGGTAAACACGAGAAAACTTCCTCCAGGATAGTTTTTGCATCCGATGGTACCATGTCAACTTAGCCTAATTTCAGGGATGCCGCTTTAATTTTAAATTTACATAATTGCATGTGGATGTAATCTATGATTGAATGCTAATATTTTTCCGTTTTCGTAATGTAACAGTCAAATGGATAAAACTCCACTCTCGGTAATCCTTGAAACTAATAAGCTAAGTGGCCCGAACTTCCCTGATTGGTATCGCAACCTTAAGAATGTGTTGCAATCTAAAAGTCTTGACTATGTCCTAACTCAGCCTATTGAACCTGCACCGGAGGCAAGTGTTCCAAAGGCTGCTCGTGAAGTGCATGAGAAATGGTGCAAAGACAATTGAAGGTACCGATAAATCCTTAAGAATATGCGTTGTCTCCATGACTAATGAGTTGTAGAGGCAGTCTAAGACTGTGGAACACGCATCGGAAATTGTTGCTACACTGGAAGAGCTACATGGCGTTAAGACACGCCGTGAGAGGTTTTCTATCTCTCTTGAGTTATTCAGGGCTCGTATGACTGAAGGAGCATCCGTCACCGATCATGTCTTGAGAATGATCGCCTTGGTGAACAAACTCAATGACATGGAGGTACCGATAAATCGTGACTTGGCTATTGATTTAGTACTTCAGTCGCTCTCTCCTGCCCTATGATCAAATCGTAGTGAATTTCAACATGAACCAATTGGTTGCCACTCTTCTTGAGTTATTGGACATGTTGCGCACCGCTGAGGCAACGGTCAAGAAGGCAAAGCCTGTGCTGCTTGTTGACACTTCTTCATCTCCCGCTTTTGATAACAAGAAAAGCAAGAAGGGAAAGAAGAAGAAAAAGAAGGGCAATGAACTGCAAACAAAGGTTGTCATCAAGAAAGTCAAAAAGAAAATTGGGAAGTGTTTTAACTGCAAGAAGAAGGGACACTAGAAAGATTAATGCCCTGAGCCTCCTCATGAGCGCACGAATGGTACATTTGTTATAAAGTTAACTCGTTAGTTAACTGTGCTTCTTGAGTGTTATGACATTATTAAAATACTCACTTATGCAATGGATAAATGAAGGACAAGAAATCATTTATATGTCGTTTTAATTGTGAGATAATGTTTTTGAATTAACTTTGAACCATGTTTTACTCCACCTTGGTTTATGGGTGGAGATTCAAGGTTTTATTAAAATGCGTTTTTGTTATCTATGGTTCTGCAATTAATTCCTATGCCATGCTATCTTCACAACTATTGACTCATATCACACAACAAATGTATACATTGATCTAGCTGACAAGGTAATAACCTAGGCAAGCAAATTAATCTATTAGACAGAGAATAATGAGTATAACTTAAAATGGTCACATAAGATGTGACGTGGAAACCACACATCAAGGATGTGAAAGGTATTGCTTGTGTCAAGCAAACAGTGGGAGCGGTTGAGGATATAGATCCTCTTGTATTGTGCTTACGAGTATCTTTATGTTCATTACACTTGGAGTGAAAGGGATCACTTTATAATATCCTACCTTCAAGGTGAAGGAGTTCTTTTATGAAAGAATGAGGGTAGTGATGAAAAACTAATGACTAAATAAACATAAACACCACTGGCAGTTAAAATGAATAGACTAGTAAACCTATAAACCTATGAACAAAAATTCCATATCCTTCGAGCCAAAAAATGCTGATGGTGGATTTGAGGAAAGTCAAGATATCTTGACAAGTAATGAAAGCCTGCCTAACAGCATAAGTGCTTCAAAGATCAATCTACTGATTGAATCTTTTCTGAACATAAGTTCTAAAGGTTAATAGGTATACTACTGGCTTGTTAGTGTCATATGTTGATAACGTTACATGAGTGACATACATGTGATCATCATTTTAATTTTCCAAAAATGGACTTTAAAAGTAAAAGGCGCCCCAATTGCATGAAGAAGCAATATGTGCTGGCCATTGGGTTGCCATAACCCGTAGATAATATGTTGACTAGACTCGACAAGGAAAAATTGAAAGATAATTCATCCTGTAAAGCGTCAACCAAAAGGTAGATGCAATTCCATGAGTTTAAACTAGTGTTGACTAATACGTTTCCTGTATATATAGTCGAACCCCTGCTTGATCCAATGGCTTGGATTGGTGTTGTTTATTGGATAACAACATGGGAAAATTGGAACTAGAAGCTCTAGTCTTAAGACATGAACTTAAGTGATGATAGAGAATTTGTTTTATGCCAAATGGGAAAGTAAAGGCTGAGGACGTCTCTTGAGAAGAGATAGAGGCTAACTCTACCATTTAGGACACGCATAAGAATGCGATGATAAAAGGTAGTTAGATAGGTGAACCTAAGAGGTTCTGCGAATCGAATATCAAGTACATAAGTACTATGATTATCGATAAGAGTGTAAGCTCCTAAAAGGCAAAGAGGTCTCACCAACTATCTAGACATACTTAGTAGCGAAGCGAATAATCTGAGAGATTGTTTGATCAGAGTGCACATTCGAGTGGAACGAAGTCAACTCGATGGAAACGTGGCAAACCCCTTTTCACCAAACCTTTGAGTAGTAGCTGTAATCAATAGGTCATCTGGATGATGATCCTATGTGGGAACAGTAAGCTTTTAGGCAAGTGGGAGATTGAAAGTGTTATGTGCCCAGCGTACCATTTGTTGACTTGAACATTAACACTGTGTCAGTCTTATCATTAAGATTATATCAAACTTGTCACGGAATGCTTCTTTATTGTTATAAATAGTGATAGTATAAATAAAAATCTCATGGATTATATATGGTTAGGGGAGGCGGCCAGGGAAAACATTTGGAATGCTCTCAAAGACTGTAATCTTAAATATTGTTCCAAGTCATATATAGGTTGTGAGATGTGGGATATCACTGGTCTCGTCAAGACTTATTCATGCATGTAACTCTCTCGAGAGGTCAACGCGTTCCATTGTCAATGCCTTGTATGGCAATACATGTATGAAGATTAATACTGGATTATGGAATTGAACGGCCCCGCAAGGATTCCTCATTGGTGCTGTCGAACTTGGAGTCCTTAGGTTTTCGTAGTGTGAAATAATCCTTAGACCTGAGATGTCATTGGAAAGGGTACTACCCACTCTACTTTGATATCCACGTGCACTTCAGGAGAGTCATACGGCGTGTATGTTGGGTATAGTCTGATAGTTACAGCGGAACAATTGACTGTCGAAGGGGACTCATCCAAGGTCACGAGTACCTTGTATTTCCTATGTTGTTGAGTGAAACTGAATAATCGAAAAGTCTCTGGCCAGAGCATTGTCTTATAATATGGATTGGTGATCCCTGCTTAGAAGACCAGATCATTAGTCGAACCAACATAATCATAGTTTACGACACTATTAGGGTTTCGACCCTTGCCAAACCCTAAGTCTTAGATTGGAAAAAGATGAAAAGATTTGACTCACACAAAGATCGAAATCTGGAGAGGTTTGCATTTTCATCGTTAACATCTAGGATGTCGTGGCGACGTTGCTAGACACAAAGTAAAGGCTGAGGACGCGGTGATAAAGGATAGTTAGATAAATGAAGCTAAGAGGTTCTGCCAATCGAATATCAAGTACATAAATGCTATGATTATCGATAAGGGTGTAAGCTCCTAAAAAGAGCAGATGTCACACAATCTATCTAGACATACCTAGTAGCGAAGCGAATAATGTGAGAGATTGTTTGATCAGAGTCGACGTTCGAGTGGAACAAAGTCAACTCGACGGAAACATGGAAAACCCCTTTTCACCAAAACCTTGAGTAGTAGCTGTAATCAACAGGTCATCTGGGCGATGATCTTATGTGGGAATCGTAGGCTCTTGGGCAAGTAGGAGATTGAAAGTGTTATGCCCAGCGAGCCATTTGTTGGCTTGAACATTAACACTGTGTCAGTCTCATCATTAAGATTATACCAAACCTGTCACGGAATGCTTCTTTATTGTTATAACTAGTGATGGTATAGATAAAGATCCCATGGATTACATATGGTTAGCGGAAGCGGTCAGGGAAAACATATGGAATGCTCTCAAAGACCATAATCCTAAAAATTGTTCCAAGTCATAGAGGCTGTGAGATATGGGATATCACTGGCCTCGTCAAGACTTGTTCATGCATGTCACTCTTCCGAGATGTTAACACATTCCACTATTGATGCCTTGTATGGCAATACATGTATGAAGATTCTTACTGGATTATGGAATTGAACGGCCCCGCAAGGATTCCTCGTTGGTGCTGTCGAACTTGGAGTCCTTAGGTTTTCTTAGTGTGAGATAATCCTTAGACCTAAGATGTCATTGGAAAGGGTACTACCCACTCTGCTTTGACGTGCACGAGCACTCCAGGAGAGTCATATGGCATGTATGTTGGGTATATTCTGGTAGTTACCGTGGAATAATTGACACTCAGAGGGGATTCATCCAAGGTCACGAGTACCTTGTATTTCCTATGCTGTTGGGTGAAACTAAGTGATCGAAAAGTCTTTGGCAAGAGCATTGTCTTATAAGAGGGATTGATGATCCCTCCTTAGAAGAACGGAGCATTAGTCGAACCAACATAGTCATAGTTTCCGAGATTATTAGGGTTTTGACCGTCTCCAAACCCTAGGTCTTAGACGGTAAAAAGATGAAAAGATTCGACTCACACAAAGATCAAAATCTGGAGAGGTTTGCATTTTCATCGTTAACATCTAGGAAGTCGTCATGACGTTGCTAGATATTGAACCACGACCAATAGGTGCCTTGGGTTAATTGGTGAAATTAATCCAAGGCCTAGTTAATTATTATGAATAATTAATCTAGTCTATGGAAGAGCTTATTGCTAGCTTGTTAATGAGCCTAAGGGGTCACACACAATACTTAGTGTAGTACCTAGTGGAGAGATTAATTAATTGGAATTAATTGATCGGGAAAAGGAATTAATTAATTAAGTGGTCTTAATTAATAAAAGCCTAATAATTTAATATTGGAATATTAAATTGGAATAGATTAGTTAATTAATTAGTGATCTAATTAATGAATATGTGAAAGAGAAAATATATATATATATATATATATGCATGTAAGCGTGTATATATTTGTAGATTTGGTGGAGGATTTTTATCTTGTTCACCAAGTCTACGGATATATATATATATATATATATATATATCCTATAATATATTTGGTAGGTCTATTCTATTTAATTAGGTAAATAATTGATATAGAAAGATCTTATAAATATATATTAGCATAAATATTGAAGATATGAAAATATCTTATTTGATAAAATGTGGTATTTTTGATAAGTATCAAATATATGGAAATATCTTTTTAGTTGAAAAGATATCCAATTAATTGAGGAAGAGAGTTTTAGAAAGAATGGAAACTAAATAAAATAAATTTACATATGTATATATATATATATATATATACACATCCCTTTAGTGTGAACACACACTATAAGTGTGTATGCATGTGTGGGGCATGTACCTTATATATATATATGTGTGTGTTGTTTTATTTTAAGAATCAAGGTAATTAATCAATGAATTAATTTTAAGTTTCTCTCTAGAGTTTTTCATATATTAAAACAAGGGTTTAAGTATTAATTCTTTCTCTCAAAATCTTCCACCTCTTTCATAATATATTCTTTCAACTCATGTGTTGAGTACGAAGAACACCCAAAATATATTCCTACCCATTTCATAAGCCAAGATTCGATATTCTCCTTGCTAGCACTGGTGGAGATAATTGAGGGTACGAGCTAAGGTGCGGATAAACTTAGAGGAGCAACACTTGGGGCGCTAGGTCAAATCCAATCCGGAGAGGTGTAGCAGTGAGTTGCTTAAAAAGACGTTGTTGATTTTTGGTCTTCAAGAGTTAAACACGAGAAAACTTCCTCTAAGATAGTTTTTGATTCCGATGGTACCATGTCAACCTAGACCTAATTTCGGGAATGCCGCTTTAATTTTAAACTTACATGTCTTCCGCTGCGCTTGGCGTGCCCAGGGGTTGTACAGATCCCAACACTCTTGACATTTCTGGATGCAAGGTAGGGGTATAATCAAAGTCCTTTGCCACCCGAGGATCAAGAGAAAGCTAGCTTCACATCAACCAAGGGACCTTCTATTTTAACGTGATGCCCTTTGGACTAAAAAATGTCGGCGCCGCATATTAGAGGATGGTCAATAAGATATTCAAAGCATAGCTTGGTAGGAATATGGAAGCATACATTGATGATATGCTAGTGAAAAGCAGGAAAAGAATAGACCATGTACATGATCCGAAAGAGTGCTTCGAAGTACTTATGCACTATAAATTAAAACCCAACCCCTTCAAGTGTATTTTCAGGATACGGGGAGGAAAGTTTATGGGGTTCATGGTGAGTGAACACGGAATAGAAGCAAACCCCAAGAAAATCAGTGCTATCTTGGATGTAACACCCCCCCAAATCCAAAAAGGAGGTGCATGAACTAAATAGGGTGACTTCAGCCCTTAATATATTTATTTCTCAATCGGCTGACAAGGGGTAGCCTTTATTCAAGGAAATAAGAAATTCCAAGGGTTTCAAGTGGGACACCTCATGTCAAGTGGCATTTGAGAAGCTAAAAGATTACTTAGTTTCCCTGCCGCTGGTCACCAAGCCCCTCGACGGAAAAACACTTTTTTTGTACCTAGTAGTCATCCACGAAGATGTTAGTGCCGTATTAGTTCGTGACAACCAAATAGATCATAAGCCAATATATTAGATTAGTCGCCTACTCCAAGGAGCCGAGCCTAGGTACCTCCTAATTGAGAAATTGGTCCTTGCCTTGGTGGTAGCCGCTAGAAAGTCCAGACCTTATTTTCAGTCACACCCCATAGGCTCACCAACCACCCTCTAAAAACGATACAGACGAGCCCCGACATATCGTGAAGAATGGTGAAGTGGGAAGTGGATCTTAGTGAGCACAACATCGAATATCAGAGAAGGATAACCATTAAAGCACAAGTATTAGCCGGCTTCATGGCTGAGATGATGGAAGACGAGGCCGGCTGCTCCCTAACAGTATGGACATTGTTTGTATATGGCTCTTCTACCCACTCAGGCAATGGGACGGGAGTCATCGTTAAGAGTCCGTAAGGAGATCGGTTCGAGTATGCCTTAAGATTCGAATTCGATGCTTCGAATAATGAAGCCGAGTATGAAGCACTGTTAGCAGGGGCCAAACCAGCCCTCACTACTGGCGCAAAGAAATTGATAACTTATAGTGATTCACAACTGGTGGTCAATCAAGTAAATGGAACTTATGAGGCGAAAGGGGGGAAATGGCTCAATATCTCGCTCTCGCCCGAAAAATGAGAGATCATTTTGAAAAATTCGACCTTAGGCAAATTTCGAGGGCTGAAAATGAAGTTTTCGACCAGCTAGCTAAGCTGGCGAGTTCGATAGCATCCATCAAAAATAGGAGGATAACCTTCACGACCTCCAGCAAACTGGAGATAGGAAGAGGGGCCTGGAAGTGTTATGTGGGGAAGTCAAAGAACCTAGCTGGAAGGATGAAATAGTTGACTATATGGTGACCGGTAGTCTGCCCAACGACCCAAGGGACGCCAGGAGAGTCAGGATGAGGGCCACAAGTTTTGTCATGATTGATGGCGAGCTATACAACGAGGTTTTTGACAACCCTACTTAAAATGTCTTAGCCCCACCAGGGCGAATTGCGTTTTGCGTGAAGTACATGAGGAATGTTGTGGTAATCACCTGGGGGCAAAGTCCTAGCCGCTAAAACATTGCGAAAAGGATATTTCTGGTTGACTATGCTCAAAGATGCTCAAGACTTGGTGTGAAAATGTAGGAGTTGTCAGGAGCACTTCAATATAGGTCACCACCTGGGAAACATCCGTCCACTAGAGAGTGCATGCCCCTTTGACATGTGGGGGCTAGAGATAGTTGGACCTTTTCCCTTAGCCCACGGGCAAAGGAAGTTCCTGTTGGTCATAGTAGATTATTTCACCAAGTGGGTGAAATCCGAGCCATTGGCCAAAATATCCAAAAAAGGAGGTGATAAAGTTCTTGTGGAAAAACATAATTACGCGCTTTGGACTTCCAAAATCCTTAGTTTCAGACAATGGCACCCAGTTTCAAGGAGTAAAGTTAAGAGGGTGGTGCCAAGAGTTAAACATAAAGTGGCACTTTACTTCTGTTAGCAACCCCCAAGCTAACAGACAAACAGAAGTCACCAACCGCACTATACTGCAACACTTGAAAACTAAGCTCGGAGAAGGAAAGGGCAATTGGGCGAATGAAATTCCAACAGTGCTATGGTCGTACCACACTACGCCTAGATTCAGTACAGGGGACACCCCCTTCAACTTAGTATATGGAGCTGAGGCCATAACCCTAATAGAGATTGGAAAAATGAGCTTAAGAGTAAGCCAATATAGGGTTGCCTAAAATGAGCAACGCTAAAGAGAAACCTTAGACTTTATAGCTGAAGTAAGGCATAATACCTCTGCGAGGGTGGCTAAGTACAAGGCAAGGATGGCACAAACTTACAACCGCCGGGTGCGCCCCAGGGGTTTTCTGGTGGGAGACTTAATGCTAAGAAAGAGGGAGGCAACAGGCCCAGTCGAAAAACTGGGGGCCAAATGGGAAGGCCCCTACGAAGTAACTAAGATAATTAACCCCAGTACATACAAGTTGATGACCGCTGGGGGCAAAGAGGTATTTTAGTTAGTTATCTCAGCTAAAAGATATATTATTTCGCTATAACCTTTAATACATTTTGGCGATGGCCAAAGGCCAAACCTATGTTTGAGTGCTAGTAGCACCCCCTGTTTTTAATATTAATTATTTATACAATTTGCCAATATAGTTGGGAATGGAACATATCTAAATGACCCCATGGAGCTAGAAAAGTCTCCAATAGAGGCATTATAATATTACTCGCGACCCCTAATAGAGGTCAACATGGGTGGAACAAGAAAAATCCCCCGAGCCACCAAGGACTCGAACGAGGATAGTCCACTCGATAACCCTTCCAGTAATACCGAGAGATGTTGAGGATCCAATAAATGATCTCCTTCCTCCCACTAAGGTTCTGGACTGAGACTATAAAAAATTAAATACATAGGAGGTAACTCATTCCTCCACTTATAAAGAAAAGAAAAAAAAAAGGGTGGCTACTAATTAGGAACTAAGCCACTTATTCAAAACAAATAAATAACTAACCACTCACAAACTACTCCTAGTTTCTTTTTACAACAAAGGAAAAAACTAAGGAGTGGGGGGCATATATATGTAATGGCTAAAAATCCACCCACCAAGTTAAATTATGGGGTTAGGAGAAAAGCTAAATCCACCTACCAAGTCAAATCATGGGGGTAGGAAAAAACAAGTAAGACTTAAGATGTGATAAGTCAAGAGCAATAAGCAAGGAAAAAATAATAGTCTTACAAAGCACGGATAGTCTTAAGATAGTCTTACAATAGCCGAATGAACAAAAGCGATAAAGGCTAACTAAGATAATAAGAAGCAATGGCACTGTGTGCTAATGATTAGCTACCATGAGGAGGGTCATCACCATGCCCTCCAACACAGGCATGCCTTCCTCATCGTTGTCATCGACAACTACCTCATACATCCATAAAAGGTCATAATGGGCATAGCGACCACTCTCCCTAAGAGCACAACGACATTGCCGAGCCGTCTTTCCAATGAAACCGAGGGAAATATCATACTCCTTCTTGTTACACTCATTAAGAAAGTCGGCGCTAGCTTGGAACTCATTCACTACCTACTTTCGGTGTCTTCCAAAGTTTTTGTTAGAAAATTTCATGTTAGATGTTTTGATGATGACAAGAAAGGATTTTATGTTATACCCTAAAAGAATGTAAGTTTATGTTTTCATAGAACAATTGTATAGGCATTTGAAAGTTTGTAATCTTGCTAGGCTTGTAATTTTTATCTTTGTATATTTTAGACTAAGTATTGGATACCAAGTCGCTAGTAGAATTCTAGGTGAGTCTATTAGAGATGAAGTTGAAGATCAGCGTCTGAAGTCATGCGAAGATGAAGATTTTATCTTGAGCGACTGCCAATTGCTATGGACTGTTTCAGGATGCATGAATCAAGTGATCAAAGCACTCAAGCGATCAAGAAGATCAGATTCACCTGAAATAAATTCCAAAGTCACTAAGGACTTAAATGCAATCATTTAACGGGCATTTATTTCCAACGAAAAATCAATTCAAATACATTAAATGCTTGATAAGAGCATTAAATGTGATAAGGGCAGATTGTATACGGAGCAAGCTACCTATTGGCTTAGACTGTCAGAATCTCAGAGTTCAAACCTGCCACATCAAATCAGTGCAACAGGATTTCAGGAATGTTAGAGAAAAGGCATGAATCACTCGCGCGTGAGAGGCGCTAACCTACAAATGTCCAACGGACAAATTCCAAGAAAATGCCTATAAATACCTTACCTCAGCAAACTCTAAAATAACACGTACATACACAAAAAAGTCAAAACTTTGCTTAAATATTTTCTCAAGAAAAGCTTAGAAACTCCATAGCCAAAATTCTTCCAAGCTTTTCACATACATTCCAGACAGTCATAGATATCTCAAACATCTTCAAAGAAGAACCATACACTATTATTGAGATATCCTAAGTTGTTTGAACTTCCTAAAATCAAACAAACCCATGATCAAAATCCTCAACCTCCTCTATCTGTGTGAAGAAGTTGTTGACTCTACAAGAAGTATTTTTGAGTGAGAGAAGCTTGTTGGTGAAGATCTTCATTGGTGCTGAAGTCTGTGTGATCAATGAGCCCAAGATCATCACCCCCTCCTCTATTTTGTAGAAGCCTCTGTGTGATCCTTCGATAATCAATTTAGTGGAATTCCTTCGAGTGTTCAAGGAGAAGACGGACGTAGCTGGGATTACGCCACCCAATGAACCTTATAAATTCTTGTGTTATTTACTATTTTATTGTCTTACTTTATATTCTATCACTTATTCTGAAAAAGACAAAGCAAAACGGTTGAGCGACTATTTGACCAAAACGAACGCAAAAGCTTCAAAATCATTTACGTTGTACTAACCCTGATTAAGCGATCTAAGTTTTACCCTACTTTGATAAACTGCTAAAATCACTAAGTCTAAGTTATCTTTACTGTAGCGCCTAACCTAGCATTTAGCTCTCTAAGCGTTCAAATCTTTAAAAAGTGATACAAAATTTTCGAAGTCGAAAAAGACTTCAGGGGCTATTCACCCCCCCTCCTTCTAGACCCTTTCGTATGCCACTTAGGACCATCAAGTGGTATCAGAGCTATTGAAGTAGAAACCTAAGCGTTTCCTAGCGTAACTGCTTGTTTAGATCCATTTTTCTAAAACTTAGTCGCTTTATTTCTTTTTAAATCTCATATCAGGGCTTTTAACAAGATGCCTAAGCTGGTTGAATCAAACTATGATTCATGGAAGCTTAGAGCGTTTGCATACTTATGTTCATGTGAGAATGAGATGTGTGATGTAATTACAAATGACCCCATTCAAATCATGAAAGTTGTAACTCGAGCCCCTGGAGCGACTGAGGCTACTCCAGATGGTTATGTCGAGAAGCCCAAGTTAGAATGGATGCCAGAAGATCGAAAAAGAGCAAATCTAGATAATGTTGGACGAAGCTCTCTCTACTCAACGTTAGGAGATAATGATGCATTGTTCAACAAGATCAAGCAATGTAAGACTTCAAAAGAGATATGGGATAAGTTGGCTATCGTGTGCGAAGGTTCAGCACAGATGAAGGAGAACAAGCTCTCCATAGCCATGCAAAGATTTGAGCATTTTAAGATGCAGAACAACAAACCGCTAGAACAATTGGACGCAAGGTTCACTTTGCTCATTACAGAGTTAGTGTCACTAGATAAGAATTTGACTAACAAGGAAATGGTCAACAAGATATTCAGAAGTCTTCCAAGCAAGTACTTGATTAAGACGGTTGCCATGAGAGAATCACAAATGTTGGAAACTCTAACTCCGGAACATGTGTTTTCAGAATTAAAGGCATTTGAGTTTGAACTAGCAAAAGTCAGCGACACAATGACTTCTACA
Source organism: Buddleja alternifolia (assembly GCA_019426215.1). NCBI lineage: Eukaryota > Viridiplantae > Streptophyta > Magnoliopsida > Lamiales > Scrophulariaceae > Buddleja > Buddleja alternifolia. Next base: position 13,885,960 of record CM033407.1, on the reverse strand, counting down.
TGAGCGACTAAATCAGAAGCCTTACTAACTACTACTAAGACCAAGAGAATAACAGTCAGTGAGGTGAAAGCGACAAAATCGAATGAGGAAAAGAAAATGGCATTATTAGTTAAGAAATTCAAGAAATTTCTAAGATACGAAAAGAGAAAACCTAGTGGACAGACATCATTTCAAACCCCTCCCCTTGCACCAACGCCGCGATATCAAGCGCCAGTGTATTCTGCTCCTCAGCCTACAGCGCCAGTTCAATACCAAGCGCCTCTGTCTCCAATACAAAATGTTTCAGCACCAGCAGTTTCCAAGCGATTAACCACTGAACAAAAAATGAAAACTAATTTGTGTTACAATTGCAGGAAACCAAGGCAAAACCAGGTACATTACCTTATCTGATTGTATCTAAGCCCACAAGGCAAGATTATGCAGATAGAAACCAATTCAGAAGCAACCTTCGCCAACAAGGGTTGCTAGCGGAATCTGAACCATTCTCCGTACCTGAAGAGGATTTGGAATCATCAGATGACAACAGTGATGATGATCCAATAAGCGACTCAGTGTTAATTTGTCTTATGGCAAGAGATGAAGAAGCGTCTGATGACTCGCTATCTAAGGTAAACACTGAATTATCCCATCCTCTTTCTTATGATGAATTACTTGACAAAGTAACTGAGTATTACAAAGATTGTAAAGAGGCCGCCAAGATATATCAAAATCACTTCATTATCATTTCATCGCTCACAAGTGATAGAATGACGCTCAAGGCAGAGTAGCAAGTTCAGCAACAATGCACTGAGAAGAATCAATCGCTTGAGAGTGAAATTACTCAATTAAAAGGTGATATTGATATAATAGTCAAGAGAGAAGCTGAATTGATCGCTAGACTTGCCAAATCAGAACAGCTTGTCTCATCATTATCGAAAGCATCAAGAAAGCTAGATAATGTGACTGAAGTAACCAGACTTTTTGGTGAAAAGACCGGTTTAGGCTGTGATAAATTTGGTCAAAAATCAAAAACATCTAAGATTACGGCAACCAACAAAGGAAAATGTGTATTCTTTGTTGAGAAGAGTTAAAACAGTCAAACGCTGAATGAACCTAAGGATAATGGTAAGAGGCCAAATGAGAAGGTATTCCAACTCAGGCAATAAGGAGAAGACGAGAGTAAATGATTCACAAAAGAAGGTTCATCCAAACGCTCAAAAGGCTAAGGATAAACCATCCACAAATGAATCAAACGCTAAGCGTCAATCGCTAGAAGCGACTTCTAAGCCAGTGTTGAGGAAAAACCAACGTTAATATCCTCAAAGATCTAGATCATATTATTGATACTATGATGATTATGATTATGATTATGACTATGATTACTATTATAATCGAGGGTATTACTATACACCTAAAAATCACACACAACACAAACCGAAACCCAAGAAGGCCAATCTTCCCGCAATGAAGACAAGGCAAATATTAGGTCCAAAAGTTTTAATTCAAACTAAAGTCACTAACATTGAAGGACCCAAAACAACATGGGTACCTAAGAAGAATTAGAATTGTCATTTAAATGCAGGTACCTAGAGCCAACACTGATACTTCAGTTTGGTACATTAAAAGTGGGTCATCAAGGCACATGATTGGCTTGAAAGATATCTTGGTCAACTATCGTACAACCAACGGTCCTCAAGTTATATTCGGTGATAACTACAAAGGTAAAACCAAAGGTATCATGCAACCCAAGCCAGCGCCAAGGAAATACCAGCGTCAATATCCACAGAGGTCTAGATCATATTATCGTTACTATGATGATTATGATTATGACTATGATTAGGATTATTATTATAATCAAGGATATTATTATACACCCAAAAAGCACACACAGCACAAGGTGAACAAAAAGCTCACACAACATAATGCGAAACCCAAAAAGGCCAATATTCCTACAATGAAGACTAGGCAAATATGGGTTCCTAAAGTTCCAATTCAAACTAACAATGTTACTAATGGTAAAGGACCCAAGCAACAATGGGTACCTAAACAGAAATAGAACTTCCCGTGTTGAATGCAGGTACCTAGAGCTATAGCCGATACATCTGTATGGTACTTCAATAGTGGATCGTCAAGGCACATGACTGGTTCCAAGGATCTTCTGATCAACTATCGAGCTGCCAATGGTCCTCAGGTAGTATTTGGTGACAACTCCAAAGGTAAAACCAAAGGTATAGGTACTGTGCATAGGGGGAACATCATGATAAGTGATGTTTACTATGTTGAGGGTCTAAAGCACAATTTATTAGGCATAAGTCAATTTTGTGATACAGGCTTTGAAGTCATATTCTCAAGCGACTGTTGCTATATAAATGATGCTAAGACTAAATCTACTAAATTGAAAGGAAAAAGAACTAACCACGTATATTTGGTAGATTGGGGTTCAACACTTGATAACAACCCAACATGTTTTGTTGCTAAAAATGAATCTAAAACGGGTTGGTTATGGCATAGAAAAATGAACCACCTCAACTTTAAGACAATCTCTCAGCTTATAAGTCAAAATCTTGTAGAAGGATTACCAAATGGACCATTTCACAAGGATCGCCTTTGTGACGCTTGTAAAATGGGTAAACAAGTTAAGTCATCGTTCAAGAGAAAACTTCATCTATCTACCTCTAGAATACTTGAACTACTTCACATGGATCTGTTTGGACCTGTTCAAACGATCAGTGTAAGCGGTAAAAAGTATACTTTGGTGATAGTAGATGATTTCTCTCGATTTACTTGGGTGGAATTTCTTTCATCCAAAGATGAAACATGTGACAAGCTAACAACGCTTATTCGACAACTTCAAACATTGAAAGATCTTAAAGTTGCAAGAATAAGAAGTGATCACGGTACTAAGTTTTCTAACAAGATTGTTGAGAAGTTTTGTGCAGAAAATTGAATACATCATGAGTATTCAGCTCCCAGAACTCCCCAACAGAATGGTGTTGCTGAGCGACGGAACAGAACGCTAAAGGAAGCCGCTAGGACAATGTTAGCAGAGTCCAAGCTTGCTCCTAGATTTTGAGCCGAAGCGATCAACATTGCATGTTATACTCAAAACCGTTGCATGATCAACAAACAGCATGGGAAAACTCCATATGAACTACGGAAGGGACGTAAGCCAAATGTTTCATATTTTCACGTCTTTGGTTCTAAGTGTTTTATTCATAACAATGGATCCCAAAGCCTAAAGACATTTGATCCTAAAGCGGATGAGGGAATCTTTCTAGGCAACGCCAAGAATGGAAAGAATTTTCGCATTCTAAATAAGATCAAATCGAAGGTTGAGGAATTTATTCATGTCGTTTTTTATAATGCTAACCAAGAACCGAGTAAGGTTAATATAAATGATGTAGGATTTGAAGATCTATGTCATCAAGCGTCTAAAGTTACCATTAATGATGACAGTGACGACGATGATGAGATCTCAGTGCCTCCTCCTAAGATTACTCATGAGATTACTCTAGATAATCATGTAAGAAATGCTGATGATCATGAAGAGAGTGATCATCAAGAGCAAACAAGGAATTGTGAACTTGGAGCGCCTACGCAAGAAGGTAGTCAAGCGTATAATCCTCAAGCGCCTGTTCAACCTCTTAACCCTTTCCAACCAGATAGACTATGGCTCCGTGACCATCCACCTGAGAAAATTATTGGAGATATTGGAGCACCTGTTAGGATTAGAGCCGCTACATTCAATGAGGCTATGTTCGCAAGCTTTTTATCTCAAATGGAACCTAAGAAAGTGGATGAAGCGTTAAGTGATCCAAGTTGGATTGAAGCCATGCAAGAAGAACTTAATCAGTTTGAACGTAGTAAGGTTTGGACGCTAGTACCAAGACCAACTCACCAAGGAGTCATTAGAACTAGATGGGTTTATAGAAACAAGATGGATGAGAATGGCATTGTAATAAGAAACAAGGCCAGACTCGTAGCTCAAGGATATTGCGAAGAAGAGGGTATTGATTTTGATGACATATGCTCCTGTCGCCCGTCTTGAAGCAATCCGCATGTTTCTAGCGTATGCAGCGTTTAACAAGTTTACAGTATATCAAATGGACGTGAAGAGTGCCTTCCTGAATGGTAAACTCCAAGAAGAAGTATATGTAGAGCAACCACCGGGATTCTTCAACTGCCTTGGTAAGGGTATGGTTTACAAGCTAGACAAAGCACTTTATGGGCTTAAGCAAGCACCCCGAGCATGGTATGACACTCTCTCTATCTTTCTTATTGGTAAAGGCTTTTCAAAAGGCAGCGTTGACACAACGTTATTTAAAATTACCAATAACGAAGATATTCTCTTAGTCCAAATTTTTGTTGATGATATCATATTTGGCTCTACTAACAAGCGTCTATGTGAGAAATTTTCAAAAATGATGCAAGAACAATTTGAAATGAGCATGATGTGTGAGTTAACTTTCTTCTTAGGATTACAAGTTAAACAACTCTCTAATGGAATATTTTATTAACCAAGCTAAATATACAAGAGATATGATTAAGAAATTTGGTATGGAAAATGCATCATATTCAAAAATTCCAATGAGCCAAATGCTTAAGTTAGATAAAGATGAAAGTGGAAAGAAAGTGGATATCACTAATTATAGAGGCATCATTGAATCACTTCTTTATCTTACTACCAGTAGACCTAATATTATATTTTCGGTATGCATGTGTGCACGATTTCAAGCTGATCCTAAAGAGTCACACTTAATTGCTGCCAAAAATATCCTTAAATACCTAAAAGGCACACCGAATGTGGGCTTATGGTATCCTAAGGATTCTCCTTTTGAACTAATTGGTTACTCAGATGCAGATTTTGCAGGTTGCAAAATACATCGTAAAAGCGCTAGTGGGACTTGTCAATTTTTAGGTGATAGGTTAGTTTCATGGCATAGTAAGAAACAACAATCCATAGCTACCTCACAGCCGAAGCTGAGTATGTAGCTGCATGAAGTTGTTGTGCACAAGTTTTATGGATGAGGCAACAACTTAGAGATTATGGAACAATCCTAGGTCCAACCCCCATTCATTGTGATAACCAAAGCGCTCTAGCCATGACTCAAAACCCTGTTCTTCATTCCAGAACCAAACACATTGACATTAGATACCATTTCCTTCGTGACCACGTTCAAAAGAAAGATATCTCCATGCACTTTATTGGAACTGACAAACAATTGGCAGATATCTTCACCAAAGCACTCAACGAACAACGCTTTCTCACTTTGAGAAGTGAATTAGGTATGATTGATTTAAATGCTTAATCATCAATCATCATACTTTTGTAGACATATAATTTAGGGGGAATCCACTTGATTTATGATTAAAAAGCTTTCTTTGAAAAATGGTACAAGTTATCAAATTTAGGGGGAACCTTAAAGTTGTACTTGAACATAACTAAGAGTCATTGATCAAAATTTTCAGATGCATGATCATCAACGCTCAGTATTATTCTGTATAATATATTGGACGCTAAACCATAAAAAAGAATTTGACTTTAAGCGTCTATATTTTCAACAAGTGGTAATACCAAGAAATGTTATACCAACCAATGGTATTAAATTAAGCATTGAAACTATTCCATTCAACACTTAATATAAAAATGCTTTTAAAAAGACATGCATAAAATTTTACACGCTTCTTGAAGTAGTGGATAGACTCAACAGTCTATTGTGTACTCTATTCACACACTTCTATCACATCAAACTGGCGGGTAATCAAAACTTTTTCAGAATGACGGTTCAGAGATAGCACGTGTGTGTGTACGTGTCAGTGTACAAACAGGCGCGTGCGTTACACTCTGAAAATGCCAAAAGTTTTTAAAACTTTAACTCGGATGTCAAATCTTTATATGAGAATTACCAAATGTAACTTCTCTCTATTACACAAAACTCGCGTCCACAGTTAATGAATTCATGGCTGAGATTAAAACTCTTTACACGTGTGTCAATCCTACAGAGACAAGAGAACACAAGTTTCAAAAATTAACCTCTGTCATTTAAAACACAATTTGCAGAAAAATCATTTACTCTTACTCAAAAATCTCTGCAAATTCACTCTCTCTCTCTCTCTCTCTCAAAGCAAAAGAAAATCTCAGTTCATCTCTTTCACTAAAAATGGCACCAAAGAAATCTTCGTCTACTTCTGCCGAACTTACCATCAAGGTTACTGAAGGCCTTGTTGTCGATTGGAAATTTCTGTATGAGCAACCTCAGATCAATCTAACAGACATGATGGATATAGTCGTCAAAGCTGGGCTTAAACCATTCTTGACTCAATACTCCTATCTATTTCCAACTGAAGCCGACACCTTCTGGAAGACTGCTAAACTTTCAGAGGACAAGAAGTCTATCTCTTGTCTAATTCCTCTATCCACGAAGGAGCCTCCCAAGGAATTTATCTTGTCTGCTGCCTCCATTGCCGAGAACTTCAAACTTCCAAATGAGGGTGAGGCATTGGACTATGTTACCTTACAACAAATCAAGGAAGCATGGACAACTATGAGTGCGTACGACGATGTACCCTACACTCAGTACTTTGAAAAGAAAGATCTGGTATCCAAATACCGATTGCTGGCTGATTTCTGCAGCAAGATCATTGAATGTCGAGTGGGAACCTTTGATAAGGTAAACCCAGTACAATTCCAGATGATGACTGCTATACTCCTCAACATCAAGATCAACTGGAGTGAGTACATTTTTGGAAGGTTTCGGGACTGTTTAAGTGCCTTGAATAAACTTTATGGGCTTGTTCTAAGTGACCTGTTGTATAAATCACAATGTGTATACTCGTCTGGTCTCCCGTTGAATAAGACCAAGTTGCTGGGAAGAAGGATTCTGAACAATCTCTTTAATCCTCCCAAAATTGGTGGTGCTGCTAAACCACTTTCTGAGCGTCTGGAAGTACGTCAAGCATCCGATGAGGAAGCGGAGCGCCCAGCGCCAGAAGAATCCGTGAAGTGTCCGGATGCAGCAAAGAAGAGGGCTCCCAGAAAGCCCAAGGCTAAATTTGTCCTTTCTCCTCAAAAAGATGATGAGGAAACTGATGAGGATGCAAAGGACAAGTTACCTCTCAAGAGGAGGAAGCTGGAAGGGATCATCAAACAAACAGACTTTGAAGAACCAGCCGCTGATCCTTCCGCTTCAACGCTTAAGCTCGTTGAAGGAGTCAACGTGAAGAAAATCTTCAAGCGTTCCAAGACTAGCAAGCGTCGAGCTGCTCTCGTTCCTGAAGAGCCTGAGACTGATGAGCCAAGCGCTCAAGTTACTGATGAGCCAAGCGCTCAAGTTGCTGTTGAGCCAAGCGCTCAAAGTATTGCTGTTGAGACAAGTTCTCAGGGTAAGTTTATTTCTTCCCACAGCATTTCTATTTCTACATCTGTAGAAGATCCTGCTCTTATAGAGGATAGTTTCTATTTTACAGCTATAGTTCCAGCCACTGCTGAAGCGTCAACAGATGTCCTCCTGGATGTTGATTTGACAGAAGTCTTCACTATCGCTAAAGATGTTGCCGCAGAAGTTGTTGCAATTGAAGCTGAGGAACCTGTTACTACAGAGGTTCAGACTTCTATCCCTGTTCAGGCTATAATAGAGGCACGCTCAGAAGGTCAGAGCGTTGCTGAAGACGTTCCAGCGCCTAGACACTTCTTCAAACTCGACCTGTTGAAGACAATTGATCATTCAATTAACTACCAAATATCGTCTTCTCTTATTCTTCAACAAGACAGACAAGGAGGCAGAACTCCTAGATGTGATGTGGACTTGGCATACTATCTAGATTCTGGACACAGCAAGCCAACCGGTTTCGCTCTAAGGGATTACAACATTCGTGTGTATGAGCCTCTGCATCCTAGCTTTCTCAATCCTTCAGAGTCAGTCTTGAACAGAGAAGGCTACACACACTTTCCTCAGACTGCCCATAGTGTTGAAAATCTATCGTCGGTCAATCCACTTCGTCTGTGGAAGAATAAAGCAGTTCATGCCGGTGAGCGTCTTGAATCGTTCACAGACTTGCTTCAGAATAAAGCTGATGCATATTTTGACAGCGTCTGGAATGCCAACTATCAGCCTGATAGATATCACTTTGAATCTATCCGAGATATTCATCATGAAGGCATTCGCGCTATGGTCACTGCTGGAACAGATTACTGCATGAATGAAGTCAACTGGGTTGAAGCGTATATGGGACACAAATATACTTTCTCAGAGTTAGTCCAAGCTCCCCATCTTTTTGGCATAGACATGCATGACAAGAAACGTCAGTTCGCCAAGTATTGTCTCAAGCAGTGTCAACAGAGAGTTGGATCGGTTCTAAAGCTCCCAATCGTTAGACATCAAATTGAGCAGTGTCTGCGTCAAGAGCTTCACAGATTATCCTCTACTCCACTTATGTTCAACGCTCAAGCCTCTTCTAGTGGTACATCTCTTGTATCGTGCTTGAATTTTGCTCTGATGGTGAAGATTTTGACTCCTGTATCTCTGTTCGATAATATCTTCACAACCAATCTCAGACCTTGGAATGGCTCAGTAATCAGTTCATTCAGAGGATATCCACTGCTCCCTTCTATCTGCAGCGAGGTACTCGATCATTATGAGTTTGTCCTCTCCTTGCTTGAAAGGAATCAAGAGCTGGCTCAAGCAATATATCCATATCTCAAAGAGTACTATGCTGATTGTGTACCTGAACATCGGCATCCTACGTCTCTTCCCTCAGACTGCTTGATTGGATTTTCCAGACATTACTGCCCAGATTCACTCTTTTCCATCTGTCAAGTGCCGTCCAAAGTCTTCCCAAATCATGTGCTCGATATCATTGGTCCAATGCACATCAGGGCCATTGATAGTCCCCTTCGCACATTCATCTTCGGTACTTGTATTTCCAGAATCAGACTCACTGAACTTTTGGACTCTGCATCCACCTCTTGCCGATTTAGCAAATTGGAACTTCCAATTCGATGACTTTCGTCAACCTGAGTCAGCACTTGAGGAAGCGCCTGCTAAGTCAGCTGAAGCGTTCACGTCTGCAGTTACAAGTATTTCAGCGCCTGCTGAAGAACCTGTTCAAGCGTCTCCACCAGAGGATATTCCTGACGCTCCTGAACCCGTTACTATTGATATTGCTGAGGATCTTTCTCTTGACATTCGAGGTACTGTCTTTAATCCAGCATATCAAGTTTCCTTTGACTCTCTCAAACACTCATCAAGGTTCAAGCGACCGGCTCCTCTAGCGGTTCAATCAGATAAAAGTCAATCCTTCGGTCCTTTGGTCAAATCCGTTTTGGAGAATATCAGCGTCCATGCTACTCAGAACGAGGAATCTCTCCATTGGATTAAAGACGATTTGGCAAAGATTGAGACTCACGTTATGAGCACTCAAATTGCTCATATGCGTAGTTCAGCTCAAGCGGCTGTTGGTGAGTGCAAACAAGATTTTCAAGAAATGCATGATGCCACTCAAGCAACCCAACTTGCCATGAAAGAAGAGCTTGAAAAGCGCCTTGAAACCCTTGAGACTTCTGTGAATGATGCTACCAGCGCCAAGCTTCTCGCCCTGCAGGAACGCTTCGACAAGCGTCTGGATGACATCACAGATTCTATATCTCAGATTTCTCATCAGGTTAGTTTACTCACAGATCATTTCCTAAAGACTGATGATGGCAATAAGGGGGAAAAGAAGAAGAAAGGAGAAAAGAGGAAAGCGTCTAGTTTAAGAGCTGAAGAGCCTCCATCTCCTAAGCGTCAAGTGCTTCGTTCTCCTTCTGCGCTTAGTCTTCCATCTTGGATAACTGCTTTGAAATTAAAGAAAGTACATCTGGAGCGCCTAGTAGTACACTAAGGGAACTCCAAGAGCGTTATATCCAAATCTACCAATACCTACAAGAGCACTACTTGAACAGTTTGATATCCCTCTTCAAAGAACATCCATTTCAGAACCTACAGATCCAAGAATCTTAGCTGAAGAGAGGAAGATGACTGACTTTATCCAAACTTTTCGAATCTGCCTAAGGTATATTAGTATTGACCCAACTGATTGGGAAAATCATTTTACTGCCTTCAAGAAGAGACAACAAGAAGAAAATAAGCTCATAATCAACAAAGATCACGAAGCAAAGATGACCTTGGAAGACAATCTGACTGAAGCTATCCGAGCTGAAATGCCCAAGCGAAACAAAGTTAGACCAAGACGTTAACGCTTTCTGATTTTGCATTATCTATATTCTTGTCTCGTATATCTTTACTTGTTCATTTGTAAAAATGCTTGTAATTCTCGATATATATAAAATGCATTTTTAGCTGAAACATCTCGTTGAAGCGTAACTAACTTTAACTAACGATATCTAATCAAAGCTAACTTTTACTTTTGGCTGTCTAACTCTTGAACTATAAAAGAGTAAGTATTGCCATCATCAAAAAGGGGGAAATTGTTAGGAATTTCATGTTAGATGTTTTGATGATGACAATTAGGACTTTTTGTTAGACCCCAAAATATGTAAGTTTGATTTTAGTAGAAATTATGTATAAGCTTTGAAGCGTTAGATTTGTAATAGGCTTATTAGGCTTTGTTTTATTTTATTCTAGATTGTTAGGCTAAGTAGTCTTAGGCTGAGCGTCTGATAATTTCTGACTGAGTTTATCAGTGGTAAAGTTCGAAGACTCAAGTGCCTGATTTCTAAATGAAGAAAAAATCTCCAAGCGTCCAATTGACCAGCTATATCAAGCGTTACCTTATAGGACAGAAGTGATTTCACCTGAATTTATTTCTAAGTCTAGAAGGAGTTTAATGCAAATATTCTCAAAGCATTAAGTACCAACGGGTATTTAATTCAAATGCATTAAATGCTGATAAGAGCATTAAATGTGATAAGCACTTTCAGACATACGGAGAAGCCACCCCATTGGATTGTGAACTATCACAGACTGTGACACGCTAAAAGCCAACGTGCTATGATAGCAAGTGCACTAGTCGTGTGTAGTAATAAAAGTGGACTAAAAGTCCGGGTTGTCGAATCACAAGGACTTGAATTCTAGTTATGATTTTATACAAAGAACAACTACAATAAAAGTAAATTGAATGTAAAAACGTGTACAATAAGAACAAGGTTGCACAAGTGATTTAAAACAAAATATAAAGGGAGACTAAGGCACATGCTAGGTTCAAATTGATCAATTATACTTATAAAGGTTCTTGTTGAGGGATTACACTTATATTGTTATGGTGAAAACTCCGAGGGTAGAGAATAACCGATGTCTCGCGTATAAACTCCTATGCTTAGATCGTGATTTCCCAAATATTCCTATCCGGAAATCTAACCACTAAACATGCATTAACGTACTAGAGTTCACTCGATTTGAATCGAACAACTTCACCCGGGAATCTTTACCTATGTCTAGGGCAATTCCTCATTAGTTACGGGTCATGATGTGAATTTCTTGCACCCTAAGTCAATTTTCTCCCGAAATATTAACCTAGGCATAAGATTCTAACATATAGTGATCAAGTATATGCAAGATAGGCAAAAACACAAATTCACATCACATAACAATATAAGAACAACCTCAACAATCATCTATTATAAGCATATATCACATTTTGGCCTTACATGACCCTAGTCTTATGAATTTAGTTCATAATGGATAATATGAAAAACATAAATGAATTAATACACATGTTCATAGACATAATTGAAATGAAAAGCTATAAAAACTCCCTCAAAAGTGAATAATGATGGATCTTGAAGTTGAGCCTTCAATCCCCAAGCTCTTTTCCTTCCTCTAGTTTTCCCCTCCAAGAGTGATGAAGAATGGTGATGAATGGTGGAGAAATCAGATTAGGGGCTGCCCCCCTCTCCTCTAAGAATCTAAAATTGATAGTGAATGATGAAGAGTATGGGTTCCCCCTCCTTTTATAGCCAAAAATTCCACTAAAGTATGCATTAAGAATTCCCATTAAAGTTCCCCAATGAGAATTCCACCTAAGGTGATGCTTAAAGTTTGGCTTTTAAGATTCCAACCAGCTAAAAAATGTTGAACTTTCGGCCATTAAGAATTCCACCAAGCCTAACCATGTGAAAACTTCAACAAAACACATGCATGGTGCCATTTTCTTGCTTTCTAGCGCATTCTTAGTATTTTCCTCATAAACTTCTCCACAGATCTCCAAATTGGATGATTCAAGTCCCCATGTTCAGATACAACGTAGATCTACAATTGGAGCCAAGAGTGATCTTTCTAATTTTTTAGCTCCAATGACGTGGTAAAGAGGTGGCTTCTCTACGCTAAACATGGTTTCCAATTGTTCTTCACTCGCTGAATCGACATCCATAGATTTGGAAAGACATGTCTCTAATAGGTCGTCTACCATTTGTGCCTGAAAAGTCTCATCAATCAACATATCAAATACATCGATGCGTAAACATGAGTCAGGATCACATGGGTGTTTAAGAACTTTAAAAACATCAAAGGTGACCTTTTCATCTCCCACATTTAAGGTTAGCTTACCATTGGCAATATCGATTACCGCCTTACCAGTGGCTAGGAATGGTCTTCCTAGGATCAGGGGTACCTCAACATCTTCCTCCATATCAAGAACCACAAAGTCAACCGGGAAATAGAATTTGTCGACTTGAACGATTACATCTTCGATTATTCCCCGTGGTCTCTTGATTGATCTATCGGCAAGTTGGAGGCTCATTGAAGTCAGCTTTGGGTTACCAAGGCCCAACTTTTTGAAAAGAGAGTACGGGAGGAGGTTGATGCTAGCTCCCGAGTCACACAAAACTTTTTCGAAGGATAATGGCCCAATCGTGCAAGGAATAGTTAGACTCCCAGGGTCTTCAAGTTTCATTGGTAATTTATTAAGCAATACGGCGGAGCATTCCTCGGTTAGGCACACCGTTTCGTTTTCCTCCCACTTTTGTTTGTTGGATAAAATATCCTTGAATAATTTCACGTAATTTGGCATTTGTAAAATTGCGTCTATAAAAGGAATATTAATTCTAACCTCACGAAGAATTGCTAAGATTCGAAGGAAACTTGGATCCATCTCCTTTTTTTTCTTTCTATGTGCATTAGGAAATGGTAAACGGACCTCGATGGGAGGATGCGTTGGAGTTGAAGAGCCTGCTGTGGAGGGTTCAGGAGGTGGCGCCTGGGCGCGACAATCGGCGCCAGGGCGCTGGGTCTCGGGCGCCTGAGCGTGATCATCGGGACGCTCGGGCGCACAATTGCGAAGCATTCGTTCACTGTGGATTGATTCCGGTGCCTGGGCGTTCTCATCGAGGCGCTCGGGCGCGGAAATGCGAACAGCATCATTGACTACCTGTTTGCCACTTCTTAAGGTGATGGCGTGGCATTGCTCCTTCGGGTTTTTTTCTGTGTCACTTGGTAAAGTTCCCGGGGCTCTCTCACTGATCGCCTTTGCCATTTGACCCATTTGTGTCTTTAAATCCTTCATGTCCATCATTATATCCTTCATCATAGTACGGAGTTCGTTGATTGCTGAATCCGATTTCTTTATTTGTTCATCGAGACGCTCTTCGGTTGTAAGAGGTCTTATTTGCCATTGTATATGAGGATTACCTTGCCTTTGAGCTTGATAGACGTCGGGATGGGCATTTTGTGCCGGATTGGGCCTCCTTGGAAAATTTTCGGGCACATGGAAGTTCAATTGAGGTCGATTGGCAAGTCCAACATAGTTTACATTGCCAACCATTGTTTCCAAAGCAACTTCTTCGCCCAACTCTTTAACACAAGCAATCTTTTTAGTGGGTGTGATTTCTTCATCATCGGGATAGAGTTCATCTTCCCGGGCTAATTGCTCAATCTTGTCCCACACACTTTGGCAATCGAGCCCAAGGAGATCACCACCGGCGCCGGCATTGAGCCTATTTCGGATGCGCGAACGGACTCCATCATGGAATCGTAATACTTGCTCGCTCAATCTTAGGTTGTGATCCGGACATTTTCGGAGCATGTTTTTATATCTAGCCCATGCCTCGGCTAAGGACTCGTGATTCCCCTGCTTAAACTCCTTAATGTTGCTCCTTAGCTCATTGATTTTGGAGGGTGGAAAGAATTTGCTCAAAAAGGCATCGACCAATTGTCCCAATGTTGTGATGGATTGGGGTGGTAGAGATTTGTACCACATGGTCGCCCTTTCCTTTAATGAGAAGTGGAAGACTTTTAGACGAATTGCATCGAGATCCCGTGGATGAAATTGGATAGTCATGAGAGTATCGTCTAAAGTCTCCAAATGCTCATGAGGTGATTCATGGGGCTCTCCATAGAAGGGTTCGCTTTGCACCATGCTAAAGATGTGTGACGGAATGTGATAATTTGGTGCAAAGAAATTTGGAAAGACTACGGGCCCCGGTATAGTGTGGACCCTTGGAGGTAGACTTTCCCGGACCGATGAAAGTCTTTGAGGAGGTGCCGGTTGCATAGCTTGGAATAGATTTTGCAACCATTCCCTATTTTCCGGGAGATTTATGTCGGGAAAATTCCCATTTGGATTTAGATTGTCGGCCATTTCTCGAGCGCGTCTACTAGATCGAAGAACACGCTCTATCTCCGGCTCAAAATTGTATAGAGGCTCGTTAGAAGAGCGGGTCATGCACCACAAATTACACCTAACAATTAAACACAAAAAAACAAAATTAGAATAATAAAATAAAAGAAAGGTTAGAAATAAACGAAGAACTAAGAATTATGAAAATTTAAACGAAAAATCAAAAACTAAAATGAACAAGTCCCCGGCAACGGCGCCAAAAACTTGACACGCTAAAAGCCAACGTGCTATGATAGCAAGTGCACTAGTCGTGTGTAGTAATAAAAGTGGACTAAAAGTCCGGGTTGTCGAACCACAAGGACTTGAATTCTAGTTATGATTTTATACAAAGAACAACTGCAATAAAAGTAAATTGAATGTAAAAACGTGTACAATAAGAACAAGGTTGCACAAGTGATTTAAAACAAAATATAAAGGGAGACTAAGGCACATGCTAGGTTCAAATTGATCAATTATACTTATAAAGGTTCTTGTTGAGGGATTACACTTATATTGTTATGGTGAAAACTCCGAGGGTAGAGAATAACCGATGTCTCGCGTATAAACTCCTATGCTTAGATCGTGATTTCCCAAATACTCCTATCCGGAAATCTAACCACTAAACATGCATTAACGTACTAGAGTTCACTCGATTTGAATCGAACAACTTCACCCGGGAATCTTTACCTATGTCTAGGGCAATTCCTCATTAGTTACTGGTCATGATGTGAATTTCTTGCACCCTAAATCAATTTTCTCCCGAAATATTAACCTAGGCATAAGATTCTAACATATAGTGATCAAGTATATGCAAGATAGGCAAAAACACAAATTCACATCACGTAACAATATAAGAACAACCTCAACAATCATTTATTATAAGCATATATCACATTTTGGCCTTACATGGCCCTAGTCTTATGAATTTAGTTCATAATGGATAATATGAAAAACATAAATGAATTAATACACATGTTCATAGACATAATTGAAATGAAAAGCTATAAAAACTCCCTCAAAAGTGAATAATGATGGATCTTGAAGTTGAGCCTTCAATCCCCAAGCTCTTTTCCTTCCTCTAGTTTTCCCCTCCAAGAGTGATGAAGAATGGTGATGAATGGTGGAGAAATCAGATTAGGGGCTGCCCCCCTCTCCTCTAAGAATCTAAAATTGATAGTGAATGATGAAGAGTATGGGTTTCCCCTCCTTTTATAGCCAAAAATTCCACTAAAGTATGCATTAAGAATTCCCATTAAAGTTCCCCAATGAGAATTCCACCTAAGGTGATGCTTAAAGTTTGGCTTTTAAGATTCCAACCAGCTAAAAAATGTTGAACTTTCGGCCATTAAGAATTCCACCAAGCCTAACCATGTGAAAACTTCAACAAAACACATGCATGCTGCCATTTTCTTGCTTTCTAGCGCAGTCTTAGTATTTTCCTCATACACTTCTCCACAGATCTCCAAATTGGATGATTCAAGTCCCTATGTTCAGATACAACGTAGATCTACAACTTTGCAGAAGGACATTTTGTCCAATTCGGTCTCTAAGTATACCTAAATTACGTTTCAAGATGGATGTTGTTTCTGATTTGGCGCCCATAAAGTAAATCTACCAAGAAACACACTTATGACAACCCCTCAACACATGTGATGAATTATGGCCAAAAGTGATTCTTACTCATCATATAATGCTGGAATTTAGGCTGAAAAAGGAGTAACATTCGGACTATCCATGCCTAGGCATGACTAGGAGGGCGTTGGGGCGTATCCTGGCACATGTACTTCTCTGTTCGGCGCAGCAATCGTATTTCCTTCACAATTATCTCTATAGACCTCCGATTTGGATGTTTCAAGTTCCCATTTGAAGCTAAGACATTCATCTAAAACTTTGTAGAAGGAAACTTTGTCTAAGTCGGTCTCTAAATGTACGGAATTATCGCTCGAATGTGGTAGGAGATGCATAAACCGCCTAGGTGTTGAAAAACATGCTTGAACTTGTTTTGTACATCGTTTTTCTTCCCTTTTCTTCATGTATTCTCATTTATTACCTGTATTCACTTAACACACCTATTAAATGCAAATGTGACATGATTTAAGCAATAAGTGAATCCAAATCATAAGAATTACGATCTTAAAAACACGTAAAAACACCTCTTATCAGACTGCAGCACCAACTTTTGTGCAGCAGATTTTCAAGAAAAAGGACAAAAGTTGTTCACTCGCGGAAGTGAGAGACACGCGCCTGTGAATGTGTCAAACGGACACTTTCTCCAAGAATGCCTGGAAATAGGACTTCAACAACAAGCCAAACACAACAATCAATCTTCAAGTCAAATTTTTGTTGCATTGAAGTCTCATTCCTTAAACTCTCAGAAAAGCCAGAATATTCAAGAAAACATTCTCTTTGCTTTTCTTCAATTCCTGAGACAGTCAAACAATTATCTCAAACATTCTTTTCGAAGAAACCAATTTACTACTGAGATATTTCTAGTTGTTTGAACTTCATCAAAATCAAACAAACCGTTTTAGAAAATCTCATCCAAGCCTCGCGATCTGTGTGAAGTCGAAGCTGGATACTTGCATTATTTTTGGGTGAAAGAAGCAAGGAGATTGAAGTGATTTGGAGCAGAAATCTGTGTGATCAAGGAGCTCAAGTAATCGACATCTATCTCTCCCTATTTTGTAGAAGATTCTGTGTGATTCTTTGAGAATCATCTTAGTGGATTGCCTCCAAGTGTTCAAGGAGAAGAAGGACGTAGTTGGGATTACACCACCCAACGACCATACAAATATTGTGTCATTTACTTTTCAGTCAATTCTTTTATCTATCATATCATTGCATAAACTGATTAAGTAAATCACAATCAAACGCTAAGCAACTAAGAAACTTCTTGTGACGCTAAAAGCTTTTAAAAGAAGACTACAAAATCATTCCGCTGTGCTAACACTGATTAAAGAACTGAACGCTTAAGCCCACTCGGTTAAAGTATTCAAATCTTGAAGTCTAAGTTAACTCTCTAAAAACAATCTTCATCAGACGCTTAACCCAAGCGTCGATATTTCAAAGTAAACGCTCAGTCAAGCGTCTACATTTCAAGCGTCCAAAAACCATTTTATTATGAAATCTTTTGAAGTCGAAAAAGACTTCAGGGTCTATTCAACCCCCCCTTCTAGACCCTTTCGTATGCCACTTGGGACCAACAAATACCCTTGTCGTCCATCTTGTTCCTAAAAACCCATCTACTCCCAATAACTCCTTGGTGAGTTGTTCTTAGTACTAGCGTCCTAACCTTACTTCGCTCAAATTGGTTAAGCTCTTCTTGCATAGCTTGTACCCAACTTGAATCACTGAGCGCTTCATCCACTTTCTTTGGTTCCATTTGAGATAGAAAACTTGCAAACATGGCCTCATTAATTGTAGCGGCCCTAGTTCTAAAAGGTGCTCCAACATATCCAATTACTAGTTCTGGTGGATGATCTCTAAGCTATTTACAATCTGGTTGAAACAGGTTGAGAGACTCTTGATTAACAATCGCTTGAACCTCATTCGTCTCTTGCGCAGTCGCTGCATCATTCACAGTTCCAATTTACTCTTGATGATCATTCTCTTCATGATCGTCAGCGATTCTTACAATATCATCATTAGTAACTTCACGAGTATCCTTAGGATTGGACACGAAGATTTCATCATCCTCATCATCGTCACTATCATCACCAAGATTGATTTGTGATGCTTGTTGGGCAAGATCTTCAATTCCTACATCATCAATATTAACCTTACTCGGTTCTTGGTTACATCATCAAACCCAACATGAATGAATTCTTCAACCTTTGATTTGATCTTACTTAGGATGCGAGAACTCTTCCATTCCTGGCATAACCTAGAAAGATTCCATCATCCGCTTTAGGATCAAATGTCTTTAGATTGTGGGATCCATTGTTATCACTAGTACAGAAGAGGTCTGTTACAGCGATTTTTTTTTCACTATTACAGCGGTTTTAACCGCTGTAATACGTATCGCTGTAATTGGTATGTTTACTATTACAGCAGTTAAAAACTGCTGTAAAATGAGCCCTATTACAGCGGTTCAATAACGAACCGCTGTAATAGGTAAATAAAAAAAATTAACTGTAAAAGCCGTAGCCTGTTACAGCGGTTCCGAAACGAACCGCTGTAACAGGGTTCACTGTTACAGCGGTTCATCAACGAACCGCTGTAACATGATTTTTTTTATTTTTATTTTTTTCTGTTATAATTTCAGCTAGAGCTATATCCTTCCCACAAGCTCAAAATTCAACTCATCAATAACACATAAAACAAACCAATTGCTCAACAGAAACAACAAATTCAAATCCAAAATTAATTTCATTCACCAAATAATAATCTCCAATAATTACAAATAATAACGAGTTTACAATAAACCAATATAAACTAATCACTGCTTTTAAATCAAATAAAAATTTACAATAATTTTCAACTTACACCGCCGGCATATTAAAAGCGCATTTAAAAATGTATTGTGCCAATTCAGAACGTGCTTCATCAAGTTGCTCTATAGTGTAAGTGGCGTACTGACAATCAGCAAAGTACTGCAAGACAAATATTAAAATCCAACAAAAATGTTTAATAACTTAAAAGGGACATTAGAATTTGATTAATATTAATTAGGATTATGCATACCGTCGGTGGGATTATAGATTCTCCGTGTCTAATAATATCTTTTATGAATTTCATGACGAAGAACCCACAATCTATGGCATTTATTTGAATGGGGCACTACAAATTAAATTCAAATCAAAATTGTATTAGAACAAATAACTTTTATACGAATAATTTCTTGAAACTATAATTAAAATAATATAATTAAACTAACCTGTATACAACTCCATGTACAGGCCTTATTTTTTGATTTGATCTTTTGGTTGTTTTTATTTGCTCGAAACATCAAGACAGCGCTGTTAAAAACATCAAAAATCTAGGAAATATGTCAATATCAAGCAAATATATATATATGAAGTCTAGTTATAATATATATACTTTAAACTTATTAAATATAATATAATGGTTACATTTAATTGAATGATAAAACTTACTGATTGATCATATCTTTCATATCATGTCGGTTATTTGGATTACCGTGCAAAGAATCCAAATAATAAACGATCTCTTTAATTGGATCAATCACGAGCAACAACCAATGGCCCCTAATCAGCATATTCAAAAGAAAAAATTTAAATTAGTTATGCCTACGTAACAAATTTTACAAAATAACAATGTGTCTTTAGTAGCTCACCCGTAGTTGTAAGGTGCAAGAAACAACTTCCCCTCCAGTGCACTAGCTATCATAGTATTTGCTATATATTGCGATTTGTCAACAAGCTGCGTGGGAGTAATTCCTGCTCCCGCAGATATAGAATGTGGGCTAAGGAACCCGAATTTATTTTGTTTTTGTTCGGGGACCACGTGATTAACCCACAAACACCTACAATTGAGCATAAAATAAATTTGAGTAACAAAAATAAACATAGTTCAAATTAATGTAGTAAAATAATTTAATTAAAAGCTTGCTTTTTCTTAATTAATATTTAAAAACTTACTTGATGTAAGCAGTAATGATAGAGGCTCCTATCTGTTCTTTATGCACAAAGTCACCGATCTCCTCCCGCCCAATATATTCTGGAAAGGGGATATTGAAGATTTCCTCGGGTATGTCTATCCGGATAGTGTTATCAGCAGCCATCATCCCAAAGAACCTTTCAAGAATTGCAAGTGAATTAGGGGGTGGAGCAGGAGGGTTGGCCACTAGAGGTGTATTTTTGACATGTGAGTGCTTCGTCATCTCTGATTTGCTTTTTCCGAGTGATGATTTGGATTTTCCGAGAGACTATAAGCAAAAGAAAACAAAACGTGGGCGTTATCAATGAAAGTATATTTATTAACATTAAACAATTGTTATAATTTAATAATGACTAGCTATTAATAATTACGTACCGATGCATCACCGACAATCACAAGACTCTTAGGCCAAGCAACCATGTATCCCACAGCCTCAGATACTGTGAACACTCCTTCATCATCGAGAGGGACTGGTAAGGGTGCAATATCTTCAATTGCAATGTCAATCGACACTTTCACGAGGTGGGAGGCTAATGGACATGTATGCAATGTTCTATCCTTTGGTTGATTGTACATTGTTCCTCTTGCCACCAAACGATAACACGGTGTAGAAAGTGCTAATTGACACTGCACCACATCCTACATATATATATATATATATATATATACCATTATATTAGAAAATGTTGTATATCATACAGAAATATAGGATTGTAAGTTACATTATCACTAAACAATATGCTTTTCATTAATTACCTGAGGAAGGTCTTTCACTTCTGGGCAGCTATCTTTCAAAGAAACCGCCTCTTCTGTATGTGGCTGCTGCGACGACCCAGACGCCCTATGCTGCTCAAACTCGCGTCGCAATTCGAATAGTGATTGAGTGAGCATTTGAACCGTGTCTTGCAAGTTATCAATCACCGTATTTTTTGAAGGCTTTGAATCCGAAAAGTAATCTGTTTGGGATACCCCAAAGCCTACACCCCTAACTCGACCCGGATGCTCCTTCTTTTTAAGAGCTATAGCCAGTATATCATTCCGGGTCTTCTCGGGTCCACTGTGGCTACCCTCCTGTGATAAGCTTTCCTGTAATAATACATTTAAAAAATACAAAAATTTGTTATTTTAAAATTATTTTTAAAAAAACATACAACACACTATATAACTAAAATTGCAAATAACTCACCATTGATTCCACTACTCTTTTAACATTGACATTATCAATCTTGTTCTGGCTGTCAGAATGTGCAACCCTCCACACTAGTGCTCGTGTCACCTCTGTGACATCTGACCCAGCATCCTTTCTTTTATGCTTCTATATAAGAAAATTTGTAAGGAAATAAATTTGATTAGAAAATTTGTAATTAAGGAAATTTGATTAGAAAATTTGTAAGGAAATTTGATTAGAATTACAACTTGTAACGAACTACGTACCTCAATATACTCCACTTGAGCATATCCAAGACGTGATGCCCTGTAAGGATATTCAAGGTCCTTTGCTCTTTCAGAATTGTCCTTACGTAGTTGCTGTTCATTATATAATCAAGGCATTAGTCAATGTATATAGTTTCAAATAAATTAAAATGAAACCATAAATTAAAATAATTACCTGAAAAGCTTCACTTTGGCGTATTTCTACAAATTTTGTCCAATCTTCTTGAGATATACGATATTTTTCGGGTGGGCTTGAATTAATGTTCCCATCATCATCCTCTACCCAGATTCTGGTCAAGTAGCTCCTGTAGTTTCGAGCTAGCTTCCCAGCCTCGGCTAAGACGAACTTCTGTCTACTTTCGTCAATATCAAAGGCCAACTATAAAAAACAAAGAACAAAGTATATAAAAAATGTTAATTTAGAGAAAAAAAAACTACATTTACCAATTAAAAACATAATATATAATAACTAACTTACAGCTATTTCATTCCAAATGGCATATTTTATTGCTGCAGGGACGCTGCGCCAATCACTGATAGTAATAGGGACCCTGTCACGAGCTATCACGCCAATGTAACCAACAAAAGTTGATTTATTTAGGTCAACTGGTTGACCATACTCGTTCCAACCAACTTGTAGCTTTATGCCTTTACTTTTGGCCTTTATTACTTTCTTCATTGCTGTAATACCTCTCCGTATCTCACTTTCAACACTTGGGTTTGCAGCACCTCCAGAATCCATCTACAAGATTTCATAAGTGAAAATTCAAATATTTCAACAACAACAACGAAAATAAATATATATATGCATTAATCACATCATTAATCAGTTGGATCATATAAATCACATCAAAAAGTACAAAACCAAATATTGATAAGCTTACATTGGTAGTGGTCGTTGTGGTAGTGGCGGAGGAGAGGGTGACTGTGGTGGTATACGGTATCGACCTACAAAAGCAAAAAAATACAGAAGTTAGTGTAACTCATTCACTAATATAATATTACAAGCTGGTTCAATATAATTTACACTTTAACTGCATACTTAACAAAAGAGTTCAAATAAGTTACTCATATAATTATCAAATAAGTTCAAATACCTTTCATCGTTTTCTTTTTGTCGCTGGTTTACTAATCTTTTGTGATCCCTCAGTACGACCATTTTGTTTAGTACGCCGACGAACAGAAGGATTAATCCATATCCCTTCTTGGTGATCTTCTCGCATATACAATTCATCATCACTGATATCCAAGTCACCGTCACTATTTGTGGATTGTGAACCACCTAAGATAGGATTTCCTCCATCATCTTCATTATATAGGCCATCATCCTCAATACAAGTATTTTTGTTTGCCGATAAAACAATGGACCACCTCTTATCGACAGGATCGGTGACAAAAAACACTTGTTTAGCTTGAGATGCCAAAATGAAAGGTTCATCTTTGTATCCCACCTTTTCAAGGTCTACTCGAGTAAAACCTATTTCACTATCATCGACACCATTTTTATGGTCAACCCACCTACACCCAAATACAGGCACCCGAAACCAACTGTAATCCAGCTCCCATATACGTTCAATCACCCCATAATATGGTAAAGTGGCATAGATAGGGCTATTATCTTTCGCACTTGAGATATGCATTGCTTCAGCTACAAGACTCACCCCACTATTCTGCATTGTACTCCGTTCATCTTGGTCTTTTGTATAAAATGTGACACCATTTATACGATAACCCGAATGACAAAATACGAATCTGCCCGGGCCCACCGACAACCGTGCCAATTTATCTGAAACTGAAAGTGAATTCTCATTTTGTTTCTCTTGAATACACTTTCGGAACCAATCGATAAAACTCTTGTTATGTTCTCTTGAAATCCAACTTTCATTTTTACTTGAATTTATTCTCCTAAGTTGGTCCTTGTGCTCTTCAACATATGGCTCAACCTCATCGGTGTTGTGGAGCACATATAGGTGTGCCTGATCCTTTTGTGTGCTAGGAACACTCACTAATTGCTTTCCAATTACGCTTTCTCCTTCTGTTCCCCCCCCCCCCCACAACAGGAGACTTTTGAAGCTCTGCAACGTTAGAATCATTCAGATATTCTGTGCAAAATGTAATAGCTTCATCAACTATGTACCGCTCAACAATGCAACCTTCCGGCCGGCTACGATTTTTCACATAGCCTTTCAATACCTTCATATAACGCTCAGCCGGATACATAGATCTCATAAAAGCTGGTCCACAAAGTTGTGTCTCTCTAACCAAGTGAATAGGTAGGTGAGTCATTATATCAAAAAACGCGGGTGGGAAATACATCTCAAGCTCACACAAAGTGAGGACAAGTTGTTTCTGAAGTGCAGGCAATTGTTCAGGATCAAACACCTTGCTCCACATTGCTTTGAAGAAGAAACACAATCTAGTTATCGTTTCTCTCACCTTTTTTGGCAGAATGGCCCGTAAAGCAATTGGTAGCAAATGATCCATGATTACATGACAATCATGAGTCTTCATATGCTTTAGCTTCAAGTCCTTCATTGATACAAGACTGCTAATGTTCGAAGAATACCCTTCGGGAACTTTCACTCCACAAAGAAACTCACATAATGCAATTTTTTCTTTTCTAGATAGCGTGTGAGCTGCTGGAGGTAAATAAGTACGTTTTCCCTTCATTGTTGGTGCCAATTTACCTCTTATCTTCATTTCAACTAAGTCCAACCTTGCCTTTACTCCATCTTTTGTCTTGCCGGGCACATTTAGAAGAGTACCAATGACACTATCAAATACATTTTTCTCAATATGCATTATATCAAGAAAATGTCTAACATGTAAAGATTTCCAATACGGCAAATCAAAAAAATTGACCTTTTTTTCCACCCAGTTTTTGCAAGGCCGCCTGCAAAAGTCTTTCCGAACTTGATATCCAAGTCTTTTACATTCTCAAACACCTCTTCACCGGTCAAACACTTAGGAGCTCGACATTCTTCTATGCTCCCATTGAAAGCTTTCTTCCACCGACGATATCGATGTTCTCGATTCAACCATCTTCGATGCCCTTGGAATGCATATTTCTGAGAGTGTGGGAGTCTATATTGATCTGTACTCTTGACACATATGGGGCATGCACATTGCCCATGTACACCATATCCCTCGAGATTAGCTCTTGCTGGAAAATCATTGATTGTACCAAACAACATAACTCTGAGATTGAAGCTCTCTTTTCTAAACCCATCATACACTTTAATACCGGTCTCCCACAACTCTTTCAAATCCTCAATTAAAGGGGCCAAGTAGACATCTATATCATTTCCAGGTTGTTTCGGCCCGGAAATTAGTATAGGCATCATAATATGCTCTCGCTTCATGCATCGCGAAGGGGGTAGGTTGTAGATAAAATCACCGGCCATGTACTATGTGAGCTACTTTGCAAGCCATGTGGGTTCATTCCATCTGTAGCCAATACAAGGCGTAAATTTCTTGGTTCTTCCCTAAATTCAGGGAAATCATTATCGATCTTTTTCCATTGAGGAGAATCTGAAGGATGTCTAATCTTGTTATCTTCAATCCCTTGTTCAAGCCTTCTATCAGCATACCATGTCAAGTCCTTGGCAAACGCTTCACTACTGTACATGCGTCTAAATCTAGGTATTATGGGCAAATACCATGCTGTTTTGACAGGAGCAGATCCATTCTTCTTGTACCGTGAGGTGCCACATTTGGGACACACCGTCAATGATGCATAGTCCTTTCTAAACAAGATGCAATCATTGAAACAAGCATGTATCCTCTCATATCCCATGCCAATTGCAGTTAACATCTTCTTAGCCTCATAAGTACGATTAGGTAACACATTATCATCGGGTAACATACTTTTTAATAGACCAAGTAAGTCTGTGAAACTCTTATCACTCCACCCATTGTTAGCTTTTAACTTGTAGAGGTTTAGGACTGCTTTCAATCTTGTGAAATTATTACCACTATACAGGGGTGTCTTTGAATCACTTGTCAAATTGTCGAACATCTTGGGACAATTTCGCAAATCCTCCTCGATCACATTGGTCATCTCCTCCAAACGATCAGGCTCATAATCATCCATGTCAAAATCTACTGATCGATATGATGTATCACCCAAATCAGCTGAGGTGGCACTGCTTTCACCGTGTCTTGTCCATCGTGTGTAGCTTTTATCAATTCCATTACACACCAAATGATCTTCCAAGTCACGTGGACTAATTCTCTTTTCAAAACAACAACGTAAACATGGACAACTAATCCTAGTCGGATCCGATGCATGCTCAACCGCAAAGTCGATGAATTCTTTCACCCCTTTCCCATATTGCTCCGACATACGATCCGCTACAATCCAACTTCGATCCATCTAAATTCTCAATTAATTAAATTAAATAATTTTAACATCAGTTGATAGTTAAATTAATTAAATAAATTTATTTTTAATTTATTTCGCATTATTCTATAAAAAATTCGGCAGAGTAACGACGCAAATATTTCTACCAAGTTCTCGACTTAATCTTCTCAGTGGGTTGTAACCAACAGAAGTCGAATCTTACGATCCGCTAAAATCTCAACAGGGAAACGACGCAAAAAATACTACCAATTTCAACCACAACAAACCCAACACTCTAATCTTTCACCCACAACGAACACAAAACGATACAAAAATATTGATCACCAGTTGGATCACATAAAACATCATATTTCCAGGGGAACAACTACAAATATTGATCACCTAGTTGGATCACATAGATCACATAAAAAACTACAAATAAAGCATCATATTATAAATATTGATCACCAATTGGATCCAAAAGCACATAAAACTACAAATAAATTAAAGCATCACGATATAAAGTTTTTGGAGCTTCTCGGTTGTGCAGAAAGCTGTGCGCGTCTTCACGAGAAAATTCATAAATAATTGTAGAAAGCTCGGATTCATGAACCGTTTTCTTCCTATGAAACTAGACACATAGGGCTATCCACACATATATCTCACATACTCAGTAGATGTCTAGAAAAAAGCAGATTTGTATTCAAAGTTAGAGAAAAATCTGTCAATTTTCAAAACAGCTGTGCGCGTCTTCACGAGAAAATTCATAACTCATTGTGGAAAGCTCCGATTCATGAACCGTTTTCTTCATATGAAACTAGACACATAGGGCTATCCACACATATATCTCACATACTCAGTAGATGTCTAGAAAAAAGCAGATTTGTATTCAAAATTAGAGAAAAATCTGTCAATTTTCAAAACAGCTGTGCGCGTCTTCACGAGAAAATTCATAACTCATTGTGGAAAGCTCCGATTCATGAACCGTTTTATTCATATGAAACTAGACACATAGGGATATCCACACATATATCTCACATACTCAGTAGATGTCTAGAAAAAAGCAGATTTGTATTCAAAGTTAGAGAAAAATCTGTCAATTTTCAAAACAGCTGTGCGCGTCTTCACGAGAAAATTCATAACTCATTGTGGAAAGCTCCGATTCATGAACCGTTTTATTCATATGAAACTAGACACATAGGGATATACATACATATATCGAACATACTCATGAGATGCCTAGAACAAATCAGATTTGCATTCAAAGTTAGTAAAAAATCAACTACAACATAATAACAAAAATCCACTATATAATTTATAAAACCCCAATTAACATAACATGATATATATAACAATAATTAACAAATTAACATATAACCTACATTATATACATCACAAAATCCGAATTAACATAACATTAATATATAACAAACAAGAAATTAACACATAACCTAAATTTAATATATACATAATATATATATATATATAACATAACATATATAAACATATATATATATACCTATAAAGAGAGAGAGGAGGAGAGTGGTGGGTCACGGCGGCGGCGGCTGCTCGGGCGGCGGCGGTTTCGGGTGGTGGTGGAGGTGGTGGCGACGGGACGGGGGCGGTTTAGGTTAGCTTGAGAGTGAGAGAGAGAGTATAGAGAGAGAGAGTAGAGTATAGGGAGAGAGATCGAGTAGAGAGATAGAGAAAAATCAAATGGGGCGGCGGCGGCGGCGGCGGATTGTGGTGGTGGTGGAGACGATGGCGGGGGCGGTGGTGGAGAGTGAGAGAGATAGTAGAGTAGAGAGAGAGAGTAGAGTAGAGAGTGAGAGAGATAGTAGAGTAGAGAGAGAGAGTAGAGTAGAGAGTGAGAGATAGTAGAGAGAAATGAGAGGGAGAGCTCGGTTTTTGGGGGGAAAAAAGGGAGGGAAATTTTTATTTTTTTTTTAATTACGTTTTATAGCGGTTCGGGAACGAACCGCTATAACCGGTTTACCAATTATAGCGGTTCAGTACCGAACCGCTATAACTGGCATAAACCGGTTTACCAGTTATAGCGGTTCGGGAATGAACCGCTATAATTGGCATACCGATTATAGCGGTTCATTCCCGAACCGCTATAAAAAAAAAAAAAAAAAAAAAATTTCTGTTCGCGCTATAATAGCGGTTTTTTATCGAACCGCTATAATAGGTTCGAACTATTACAGCGGTTTTTTATCGAACCGCTGTAATAGGTGCCCGGTTAATATCCATTATAACGGTTCACTTATAAACCGCTGTAATAAGTCTCTCCGTTCAGCGGTTTTCCAAAAACCGCTGTAAAATGTGCGCTGTAACAGGTCTTTTCTGTACTAGTGTATGAATGAAACATTTTGAACCAAATACATGAAAATACGAAACGTTAGGCTTACGTCCTTTCCACAACTCATATGGAGTCTTCTCATGTTGCTTGTTGACCATATTCCAGTTCTGAGTGTAGCAAGCGGTATTGATAGCTTCGGCCCAAAACCTTTAAGGCAGTTTGGACTCGGCTAACATAGTTTTAGCGGCTTCTTTAAGCGTTCTGTTGCGTCGCTCGGCCACTGCATTCTGTTGAGGTGTTCTAGGCGCAGAATACTCATGAAGTATTCCAAAATATGTACAAAACTTCTCAACAATATGGTCAGTAAATTCAGTTCCACTATCGCTTCTAATCCTCATCACCTTTAAATCTTTTGAAGTTTGTAATTAACAAATTAATGCTATGAGCTTGACACTAGTTTCATCTTTGGTCGCTAGGAATTCTTCCCATGTATAGCAAGAGAAATCATCAACTATTACTAGCGAATACTTTTTACCACTAACACTCTTGATTTGAATAGGTCCAAACAAATCTAAATGCAACAGTTCAAGAATTCTAGAAGTAGATAGGCAAGGTTTCTTCTTAAAAGATGATTTAACTTGTTTACCCATTTGACATGCATCGCATAGGCGATTTTTATGAAAGGAACCCTTACATAATCCCCTCTACAAGATTTAGCGATATCAACGGAGAGATTGCCTTAAAGTTGAGGTGATTCATTTTTCTATGTCATAATCAACCCTATTCATTTAGACTCTTAGCAACAAAGCATGTGGGGTTGTTATCTGTTGTTGAATCCCAATCCACTAAATACACATTGTTTGTTCTTTTACCTTTCAGTTTAGTAGATTTAGTCTTAGCGTCGTTAACATAGCAATAGTCACTTCATAATTTTACTTCAAAGCCTTTATCACAAAATTGACTTATGCTCAATAAATTATGCTTAAAACCCTCAACATAATATACATCACTTATCATGACATTCCCCCTATGCATGATACCTACACCTTTGGTTTTACCTTTGGAGTTGTTGGTCTCAAGTGGCATACGAAAGGGTCTAGAAGGGGAGGGGGGTTGAATAAACACTGAAGTCTTTTTCGACTTCAAAAATTTCGTATTAAAATTGATTTGGACGCTTGAAAATGTAGGCGCTTGACTGAGCGTCTATTGAAGACTATTTTTAGAAAGTTAACTTAGACTACAAGATTTGAATACTATAACCAAATAGGTTTAAGCATTCACTTCTTTGATCAGTATTTGCACAGCGGAATAATTTTAGAGTCTTGTCTTTTGAAAGCAAAGCGTCACAGAAAATGTTTTAGTTGCTTAGCGTTCGATTGAGTTTTACTTAACAGATTTATGCACTAATATATCAATATGGAAATTAACTGTAAAAAGAACACAATATTTGTAAGGTTCGTTGCGTGGTGTATTCCCAACTACGTCCTTCTTCTCCTCAAACACTTAGAGGCAATCCACTAAAATGATTCTCAAAGAATCATACAGAATCTTCTACAAATTAAGGAAAGATGAATATTGATGACTTGAGCTCCTTGATCACATAGACTTCTGCTCCAAGACACTTCTATTCCCTTGCTTCTTTCACCCAGAAATAATGCAAGTGACACGCTAAAACCTAAGATGCTATAGTAGCAAGTGCACTAGTCGTGTGTAGTAATAAATGTGGACAATAAGGTAAATTGAAGGTAAAATGCGTAAGATAAGAACGCAGACACACGAAGGATTGAAAACCAAATATAGAGGGGGACTAAGGCACATGCTAGGTCCAAATTGATCAATTATACTTATAAAGGTTCTCGTTGAAGGATTACTCTTATGTTGCTATGGAGAAAGCTCCTAGTTTAGAGAATAACCGATGTCTCGCGCTAAACCCCTATGCTTGAGTGACGGTTTCCTAAGTATATCTACCCGGAAATCTAACCACCAAACAGGCATTAACGCACTAGAGCTCACTCGATTTGGATCGAACCACTTCACCCAGGAATCTTTACCTATGCCTAGGGCAATTCCTATTTGGTTCGGTGATGTTGTGAATTTCGTGCACCCTAAGTCAATTTTCTCTCGAAATATTCACCTAGGCATAAGATTCTAACATATGGTGATCAAGCATATGCAAGACAAGCAAAACACAAATTCACACCACATAACAACATAAGAATAACCTCAACAATCCTCTATTATAAGCATAAATCACAATTTGGCCTTACATGGCCCTAGTCTTACAAGTTTAGCTCATAGTTGATAGCATAAAAGACATAAATAGATTCATACACATATTCATAGACATAAATGAAATGAAAAAGCTATTAAAACTCCCTCAAAGGTGAATGATGATGGATCTTTAAGTTGAATCTTCCTTCTCCAAGTTAATCTTTCTTCCTCTTCCTCTTCCTCTTCCTCTTCCAAGAATGGTGTCAAAAAGTTGACACGAAAAATCCTTACGTGTATTAAACAGCAAGTGGACTGGTCGTGTGTAGTAATAAAGTGGACTTTAAGTCCGAGTTATCGATCCCACAGAGACAAGATTATTTAAAGCTAGGAATTTAAAAGCAATTAAAATTGAATTAAAAGATTGTGATTAATTTACAATAAAAATGTAAAAACGAGACTTAGCAAATAGATTTAGATTCTTATGAGATAAAACAACTAAGGCACATGCTTCAACCAAATTTACTTGTGAATATAAATATGAACTATTCTTCGTATTATTAGACTACTATTGCTTTG
The DNA here is from genome assembly GCA_019426215.1 of Buddleja alternifolia. Lineage (NCBI taxonomy): Eukaryota > Viridiplantae > Streptophyta > Magnoliopsida > Lamiales > Scrophulariaceae > Buddleja > Buddleja alternifolia. Next base: position 13,854,908 of record CM033407.1, on the reverse strand, counting down.
GTGAAAATTCCTTAATTAATTACTACCCGATGTCTCGGCTGTAATAATCCTATGATAAATTGACAGTTCTCTAAATATGTCTATCCGAGAATTTAATCAATAATCATGCATTCAAGTTCTAGAATTTCCCCGAATAAATCCGGCTAACTGCACCCGGGAATCTCTACCTATCTCTAAGGGCAATTCCCTATTTTTTACGGATGATGTGATGATTTCTTTGAACCCTAACTTATATTCTTTCAAACTATTAAGTTAGGCAATATGACAAACATATGGCGATCAAACATATGCAAGTAATTACGCACAAAATCAAAACACAAAGCAATTGTAGAATTAATACGAAGAATAATATCATATATATATACTCATAACTTTGGCCTTCACATGGCCCTAGTTAAGGGAAAATTAGTTCATAATTGAAATTGGGAAAACAATAAAAACATAGAATTACTCATAGATAAAGATGAATATCAAACTAAGAAACTCCCTATTTTGGATTGATGATCGATTCTTGATTGGAAGCTTGAATCCCTCCTTTTCCTCTTCTTAGCTCTTCAAGTATGATGATAGGATGACTCAAAACCAAGAGAATGCTCCCCCAAACCCCTGAATTTTCGTCCTCACACTCTCAAAGGATGATTTTTTGATGATCTCAAGTGAGCTCCCCACTCCCCTTTAAATACCCAAAAATCCACCTACCAAGAATTTGAGCTACCCTTCTCTTTCTTTCCTCCTACCAAGAATTTCTACCTACCAAGAATTTGCACCTACCATTCTCTTGTTTTCCACCTAACAAGAATTTCCACCTACCAAGAATTTGCACCTACCATTCTCTTGTTTTCCACCTAACAAGAACATGAGCTGCCACTTTCGTGTTTTCCAGCGCAGGGATAGTGTTTTATTCATAAACGTCTCTACAGATCTCCGAATTGGATGATTCCAGTACCCATGTAAAGATAAGACATAGATCTAAAACTTTGTAGAAGGACACTTCAACCAATTCTGTCTCTAAAAATATCAAAATGGCATTCCAACGTGGAGGTTGTTTCTGATTTGGCGCCCAGGTGTGCGGAAATGGTACAAAAACATGATTTTGGCTAACTCCAACTTATTTCTTGCTTGTTTGGTCGTGGAGGTGTGAAACATCTTGGCGTAAACTTGTTTTATACATCATTTTTCCACCCTTTCTTCAATTGTATCCACTTAAGGCCTGAAATCACTTAATGCACGAATTAAACGCACAAGTGACAAAATCAAGTGATAAATGAACCTAAAACATAAACGCAAAGGGGCTTAAAAACACGTAAAAATGACTCCTATCAACTCCCCCAAACTTATCATTTGCTCGACCTCGAGCAATAAAAGTTCTAGGCATGAAAAACATCATCAACCAAAAGGAGAAAACAAAAACAACAAACGAACTCACTTTCGTGGAGTAAACGATTGCACTTAGCATGTGCAACAAGCCTTTAAACCTTTGAGTTTCCTCAAAGGACGAGTTATAGTCTCGTGAGGGTTTGCAAAAGATATACCCACAAAATCTAACAAACTTTCAATCCCAACCAAATGAATACATCTCAACATAATTAACAAGAATAAATGGCACAAAATCATCCTTTTATAGCTCAGAAATATATATACATATCAACTACTTTTGCTCATGTGACACCAATACTCGAAAAGACTCCATAGGGTGTAGTGAAAATAAATCTAAGGTATTATAGTCGAAAGGCATCCTTACCAAATTTTGGACATTAATCCCATATCTATCAACTTTTGATCAAACACAAAGCATAAGAATCATAGAAAATCTCATAGCCATTTAAATTTCATTATCTCAACCATTCAAACTTTCAATTCATATGAAACTTTCCAATTAACTTCATTAAGGCTAGATCATGTGCAATGTTTTATTCCATTAGGCTTTCTATGACACCCATGTAACAAGTTTTAGATCAATGACTCCCAAACTAGATAGTTTTGGGGCATTAAGTGTAAAGACACTCCTAAGGATTTAATCACTCGAGTGTCAAAGGCCACGAAATAAAACTAGATCTTTTAAACAATTCGCTTCTTTTTGGCTTGAGCTTAGCTCAAATTAGCATAATAGTACAGTATATAGGCATGAAACTTTTCACCTCCAGTACATATTAGCCTGACCACTTGTGGTCATACCAAACTTCAACCTTTTTAATTCATTGTTTAGCATAAAAAAATTACTACTCAACTTATAACCTTATGAAAAATTTAAGTTAATTTTTCCGGGAAAAACTCCTTAAGTGTCTCAAGATGGTTATCCTCTCAACTCCTCTACCCTCGATTTATTGTGCAATGTGAATCATCTAAGAAATCAATCCTAGTCTAGGGTCTCCATGAGCAATTTCAAAGATATATATGTTCCATTAAATTCAAATTATTTCAAGAAATCATGCCATTTTTTTTTCAAGTTAATCAATTTTAATGCATCAATTGGAAAGATAAAAAAAAAAAATTATACTTGATTTTCTCAACAAAGAAGTATTTAAACATGATATCATACAAACTTTTCCCCAAACTCAAGCTAAAAATTAGCATTGCATTTTCAATGTTCAAAATAAGCACTCTTCTACCCCCAAACTCAAATCCAACATTGTCCTCAATGTTGTTACAACAAGTATACGTAACGGTAAAAGAACACTTACAACCAAGAATGTTGAAAAACATCCTTTAACTTCCAATGCATCGTTACAAAGCTTCTTCTCCTCTCGAGTAAAATAAGCATCTCTAAACATGGGGTCCAAATGTCTATCATATCTAACACTTCAACTTTTCAAACCATCAAGCATACGAAAACATACATGCCAAAAGTGCATGTTTGAACATAAACATAAACAAACAAACTAAACAAACAAAAACAAAAGAAAAAAAAACTTACAAACTTGGGTTGCCTCCCAAGAAGCGCTTGTTTATAGTCAATAGCTCGACTATTCAGGATCGACTTAAGTCGATGGTTCTCGGAGCTTGACTGATAATGTGTCTGCGCTCCAGTCAGTGCCCGAGTAGTGTTTCAGCCTATGTCCATTGGTTAAAAATACTTGTCCATCCTCAGTGATAAGCTCCACAGCTCCGGAAGAATACACTCGGGTGACTCGAAAGGGTCCCGACCAACGCGATTTGAGCTTGCCTGGGAAGAGCTTGAGTCTAGAGTTGTACATAAGAACTTTCTCACCTTCCTCGAATTCCCAGGGTAGAATATGCTTGTCGTGCCACTTCTTGGTCTGTTCTTTGTACAGTTTTGCATTCTCGTATGCTTCATGTCTCCACTCCTCGAGCTCATTCAGTTGAAGCAACCTCTTATTACCTATAACACTTGTATCGAAATTCAGGAATTTGATAGCCCAATAAGCACGATGTTCAAGTTCGACAGGTAAATGACAAGCTTTTCCAAACACAAGACGATATGGGGACATGCCCATAGGGGTTTTAAAAGCAGTACGGTAAGCCCACAATGCATCATCTAATTTCAGAGACCAATCAGTTCGATGGTTATTTACCGTTTTTTCTAAAATCCGTTTAATTTCCCTATTAGACACTTCGACTTGCCCACTAGTTTGAGGGTGGTAAGGGGTCGAGATTTTATGCTTAACACCATATTTGTTCAACAAGTTTTCAAATTGCTTGTTACGAAAATGTGTGCCTCCATCACTTATAATTGCTCTCAGGGTTCCAAATCGTGCAAAAATATGTTTTCTCAGAAATCTAAGAACAACCCTAGCATCATTAGTTTGCAAAGCCTCAGCTTCGACCCATTTAGACACATAATCAACAGCGACTAGAATATACCTATTGGAACAAGAACTAGGGAAAGGTCCCATAAAATCTATACCCCACACATCAAATAATTCACATTCAAGCACATTATTCATAGGCATTTCATGTCGTCTAGAGATATTACCTACTCTTTGGCATCTATCACATTTTTGAACATAAGCGTGTGCATCTTTAAATAAAGTAGGCCAGAAAAAACCTGATTGCAGAACCTTGGCAGCAGTCTTGGATGGGTCAAAGTGGCCACCTATCACCATGTCATGGCAATGAGCCAAGATGGAGGTCATTTCTTCCTCGGGTACACAACGCCTGATAATTCCCTCGACACCAATTTTAAACAAGTAGGGCTCTTCCCACAGATAGTGCCTAACATCTTTCAAAAACTTCTTTCTTTGGTGAAATGTCAAATCAGGGGGTAAAATTCCAGCAACTATATAGTTAGCATAATCAGCATACCAAGGGATTGAAATAGAAGAAAGAGTAAAAAGCTGTTCATCGGGGAATTCATCTCCTATTGGGGTCTCATCCATTTTCTTATCCACTAATTCTAGTCTAGATAGGTGATCAGCTACTACATTTTCAGATCCTTTTTTATCTTTTATTTCTAAGTCAAACTCTTGTAGTAATAAGATCCACCTGAGTAGTCTAGGTTTTGCATCTTTTTTAGCAAGCAAGTATTTCAAGGCCGAGTGATCAGTGTATACTATTACTTTGTTAAGCACAAAATAGGAGTGAAATTTGTCAAAAGCAAAAATGACAGCGAAAAGCTCTTTTTCAGTCGTAGCATAATTGAGTTGGGCCTCATTTAAGGTACGACTAGCATAGTAAATAGTATGAAAGATTTTACCCTTCCTTTGACCTAGTACAGCTCCAACGGCAATGTCGCTCGCATCGCACATCAACTCGAATGGTAGGCTCCAATCTGGGGCGGACATCACAGGTGATGAGATTAATTTCTCCTTCAGGGTGAGGAAGGCCTACATGCATGCATCATTAAAGTCAAACACTGCATTTTTCATGGTCAAGTTAGACAGGGGTTTAGCAATTTTAGAAAAATTTGAAATAAAACGCCTGTAAAACCCGGCATGTCCCAAAAAGCTTCTCACGGCTTTGACCGTGGTGGGTGGTGGAAGATTAGCTATCACTTCAATTTTCGCTCTATCCACCTCAATCCCCTTGTGGGAGATCTTATGACCCAGAACAATTCCTTCTTGTACCATGAAATGACACTTTTCCCAATTTAAGACTAGATCAGTCTCCTCACACCTCTGCAAAACTAAGGTTAGATTATGCAAACATCTATCATATGTAGAGCCAAAAACAGAAAAATCATCCATGAAGATTTCAAGAAATTGCTCGACCATGTCATGAAATATAGCCATCATGCATCTTTGAAAAGTAGCAGGTGCATTACATAAGCCAAAAGGCATACGCCTATAAGCAAAAGTGCCGTAAGGACAAGTGAAAGTAGTTTTCTCTTGATCCTCGGGTGTAATAGCAATTTGGTTATAGCCGGAGTACCCATCCAAAAAACAGTAATATTCATGCCCGGCTAATCTTTCTAACATTTGATCGATAAAGGGGAGGGGAAAGTGGTCTTTTCGGGTATATTCATTCAATTTACGATAGTCTATGCAAACCCTAAAACCAGTGACAATTCTAGATTGAATTAACTCATTATTGTCATTACGAACTACTGTCGTACCTCCTTTCTTGGGCACTACCTGCGTTGGACTTACCCATGGACTATCAGAGATAGGGAAGATAATGCCGGCATCGAGTAACTTGATTACCTCTTTCTTCACCACTTCTTGAATTTGAGGATTAGACCTCCTTTGTGGTTGTATAGTGGGCCTTGAGCTTTTTTCCATTAAAATCTTATGCATGCAGATGGCTGGGCTGATCCCCTTGATATCAGCAATCTTCCATCCAAAGGCTTTTTTGTGATCTCTCAACACCTCCAGTAACCTTGCTTCTTGTTGATCTGTAAGAGAAGAAGAAATGATGAGTGGCAAGGTTTCATCGTCATTTAAATAAACATATTTAAGATGAGAGGGTAGAGTTTTTAGGTCAAGAGTTGGTGGCTCTTCAATAGATGGTTTGGAGTGGCTAGACAGTGGGCTATCCAACTTCTCAAATTTCTTCGTGGGGTATTGTGCACGCCTCTCTAAGCTATGAACAACTTCCAGTTGTTTTTCACTGGCCGACTCAACATCCGTGGAGTTCATTATGCATACCTCAAGTGGATCATCAGAGATGTTTTCCTGAAAGTGCTCAATAATCAAAGGATCAAAAGCATCTATTCTTAAACATGACACATCATCACCAACATGCTTCATAACCTTGTATACGTTAAAAGTAACTCTCTCCTCACCCACATTCAAAGTTAACTTACCATTGGCTATGTCGATCATAGCTTTACCTGTGGCTAGGAAGGGTCTTCCTAGGATGAGAGGAACTTCAACATCTTCTTCCATCTCCAGAACCACGAAGTCCACCGGGAAGTAAAACTTGTCAACTTGCACGATGACATCCTCTATGATTCCCTTCGGGTGTTTGATTGATCGATCTGCAAGTTGGAGGCTCATCGAGGTTGGCTTTGGATTCCCCAAACCCAATTTCTGGAACAACGAGTAAGGAAGAAGATTTATGATGGCGCCCGAATCACATAGCACTCGGTCAAATTTGAGTTGCCCAATAGTGCAAGGAATTGTGAGGCTCCCTGGATCCTTGAGTTTCTGTGGCAACTTGTTCAACACCACTGCTGAGCATGCTTCAGTCAAGCACACCGTTCCATTGCCTTCCCACTTCTGCTTATTGGATAGAATATCCTTGAAGAACTTGATGTAATTGGGCATCTGCAAAATCGCATCAATAAAAGGAATATTAATTCGAACTTCTTGAAGAATTTCTAAAATCCTAAGAAAACTCTTATCCATATCTTTCTTATTCTTTTTATGTGCTAGGGGGAAAGGGAGACGTATTTCAATAGGATTAGACAAAGAAGGAGTCAAAGTTTCAGAAGACGCCCTGTCTGCCTGTGAAGTACGGACTTGATCCTGCCCCAAGTACGTACTTGAGTTGTGTGAAGTACTTACTTGGTTCTGGTCAAGTACGTACTTGGGAGACAGATTTGAATTTTCAAGTTTATCAAAAGTTTGAACATTGTCCTCTTCAAGTGCGGACTTGGACTGCTTGGGAGGTGCACTTTTCAATTCCTTGCCACTTCTCAGAGCGATGGCATGGCATTGCTCTTTTGGGTTTTTCTCTGTATCACTCGGCAGTGTCCCGAGTGCTCTTCCACCTGCATCAACCGATAATTGTGCAAATTGGTGCTGCATCTCTTTCATTCCCGTCATAACACCCTGTAACATCAATCGAAGCTCTGCGAATGATTCGTCTGATTTTTGCATGTGAGCCACCAATCTTTCTTCGACAGTCGAAGGTCTTGGAACTTGACCTTGTGGCTTAAAATTTCCAGGCCTTTGAGTTTGGTTGTTGTAAAACGGAGGCCTCGGTGCTTGGTAGATGCCTTGTTGTGAATTTTGTGCGGGATTTGGCCTTTTTGGAAAATTCTCGGGTATGTGGAAGCTCAATTGAGGCTTGTTTGAATTTCCGACATAGTTCACATCACTAATGGTTGGCTCTGCCTCTAGATTAACATTTTGTTCTACCTCTTGAGCAACAGCAACCCTTCGGGATTGTAGAGGAAACTCATCGTCATCTTCAGGGTACAGTTCATCATCCCGTGCCATCTGCTCTAGTTTAGCCCACACTGTTCTGCTATCGAGACCCAAAAGATCACCGCCTGCTCCTGCATTAAGTCTGTGACGAATCCGAGACCTGACTCCATTAAAGAAATGTAGCACTCGCTCGTCTCTTGAATAGTTGTGATCGGGGCACTTTCGAAGCAGACTCTTGTATCTTGCCCATGCTGATGCTAACGATTCATCCCGTTTTTGCTTAAAACCCTTGATCTCGCTTCTTAACTCGTTAATCCTTGATGGAGGGAAGAACTTGTTGAGAAACTCTTCGACTAACTCTTCCCACGTTTCAATGGATTGTGGGGGCAACGACTTGTACCACAAAGTCCCTTTATCCTTAAGCGAAAAATGGAATAATCGGAGGCGGATGGCATCAAGATCTCTTGGGTGGAATTGCATGGTAGATAACACATTTTCGAAGTGCTCTAGATGGTCATGAGGTGACTCTTTCGGATCACCATAAAATTGTTCAGCTTGAACCATGCTAAACATGTGAGGTGGAATGTGGAAGTTCGGCGTGGCAAAATTGGGACCACAACAGGCCCCGGCGTAGTGTGTACACGGGCTGGCTGATTACCACGAACAGATGGAGGTGGTGCTGGTAGTGCCGGTTGCATAGCTTTGAACAGATTTTGCAACCATTCTCTATTCTCGGGCAGATTCATATCAGGGAAGTTGCCAGCCATAGCTCGATTTCTATGGTTTGCACGAAGCGTACGCTCGATCTCAGGGTCAAATTCCTCTAAAGCCTCTCCTAAGGTTCGAGTCATTCACCAAAAGATCAACCTGTTTGAAACAAAGAAGCAAACCAACAGAAATTTAAAAATAGAAAATAATAGTGAGAATAACAGAAAATAATAAAACGATAAAATAAATTAAAGCTAAAAATTGCAATAAAATCCAAAACTAAAATAAATCAAGTCCCCGGCAACGGCGCCAAAAACTTGACACGAAAAATCCTTACGTGTATTAAACAGCAAGTGGACTGGTCGTGTGTAGTAATAAAGTGGACTTTAAGTCCGAGTTATCGATCCCACAGAGACAAGATTATTTAAAGCTAGGAATTTAAAAGCAATTAAAATTGAATTAAAAGATTGTGATTAATTTACAATAAAAATGTAAAAACGAGACTTATATTCTTTCAAACTATTAAGTTAGGCAATATGACAAACATATGGCGATCAAACATATGCAAGTAATTACGCACAAAATCAAAACACAAAGCAATTGTAGAATTAATACGAAGAATAATATCATATATATATACTCATAACTTTGGCCTTCACATGGCCCTAGTTAAGGGAAAATTAGTTCATAATTGAAATTGGGAAAACAATAAAAACATAGAATTACTCATAGATAAAGATGAATATCAAACTAAGAAACTCCCTATTTTGGATTGATGATCGATTCTTGATTGGAAGCTTGAATCCCTCCTTTTCCTCTTCTTAGCTCTTCAAGTATGATGATAGGATGACTCAAAACCAAGAGAATGCTCCCCCAAACCCCTGAATTTTCGTCCTCACACTCTCAAAGGATGATTTTTTGATGATCTCAAGTGAGCTCCCCACTCCCCTTTAAATACCCAAAAATCCACCTACCAAGAATTTGAGCTACCCTTCTCTTTCTTTCCTCCTACCAAGAATTTCTACTTACCAAGAATTTGCACCTACCATTCTCTTGTTTTCCACCTAACAAGAATTTCCACCTACCAAGAATTTGCACCTACCATTCTCTTGTTTTCCACCTAACAAGAACATGAGCTGCCACTTTCGTGTTTTCCAGCGCAGGGATAGTGTTTTATTCATAAACGTCTCCACAGATCTCCGAATTGGATGATTCAAGTACCCATGTAAAGATAAGACATAGATCTAAAACTTTGTAGAAGGACACTTCATCCAATTCTGTCTCTAAAAATATCAAAATGGCGTTCCAACGTGGAGGTTGTTTCTGATTTGGCGCCCAGGTGTGCGGAAATGGTACAAAAACATGATTTTGGCTAACTCCAACTTATTTCTTGCTTGTTTGGTCGTGGAGGTGTGAAACATCTTGGCGTAAACTTGTTTTATACATCATTTTTCCACCCTTTCTTCAATTGTATCCACTTAAGGCCTGAAATCACTTAATGCACGAATTAAACGCACAAGTGACAAAATCAAGTGATAAATGAACCTAAAACATAAACGCAAAGGGGCTTAAAAACACGTAAAAATGACTCCTATCAAATGGTGATGGATCTAGCCTGAAAAGTCTTCTCCTCTCCCCCCAAAAAATGATGCTTCACCAATCCAAGAAATGATGGCCTTTTTAGGTGTATACTTTCCTCCCTCTAATGTTTGTCCCCCTAGTGTGTCCTCCATTGCTCTTATTAAACTCCAAACTCCATCAAGCATGTATTCTAAATTCCTAGAAAGCATGCCAACCAAGAAATACAACTAAGACACTCCCCCAACACATGTGCTGAAATTTGGCTAAACGGAGTCAAATATCGGAAGCAGCGGCGCCCAGGCGTGAACAGATGGCGCCTAGGTGCGGCTCGACATATTTGCTTCTCTGTCCGGCGCAACAATCCTATTTCCTTCATAATTCTCATTGCAGACCTCCAATTTGGATGATTCAAGTTCCCACTTGAAGCTACGACATAGTGCTACAACGTTTTAGAATGAACCTTCATCTAATTTGGTCTCTAAATATACAGAAATAATGCTCAACCGTGGAAAGTATTTCAGCTCCAGCGCCCAAGTGTCGTAAACAGGCTTGAACTTGTTTCGTGAATCGTTTATCGTCCCTTTTCTTCATGTGTTCTCATTTATTACCTGTAATCACTTAAAACCCCTATTAAATATAAATGTGGCATGATTTAGGCAATAAGTGAATCCAAATCATAAGCATTATGGGCTTAAAAACACGTAAAAGTACCTCTTATCAGCAAGTATCCAACTTCGACTTCACACAGATCGCGAGGCTTGGATGAGGTTTTTTTAAAGGTTTGTTTGATTTTGATGAAGTTCAAACAACTTGGTAATATCCCAATAGTAATGTGGGTTTCTCCGAAAAGAATGTTTGAGATATTGGTTGACTGTCTCAGGAATTTGAAGAAAAGCAAAGAGAATGTTCGTTTGAAAATTCTAGCTTTTTTGAGAATTTAAGGAATGAAACTTCAATGCAACAACAATTTGGCTTGGAATACGATGGATGTTTTGGCTTGTTGTTGAAGTCCTATTTATAGGCATTTCTTGGAGAAAGTGTTCCTTTGACACATGCACAGGCGCTTGTCTCTCACTTCCGTGAGTGAACCACTTTTGTCATTTTTCCTGAAAACCTGCTGCACAAAAGTTGGTGCTGCAGTCAGTGAATAGTTGACAGTCCAATAGGGTGGCTTCTCCGTACGTCCGAAAGAGCTTATCACATTTAATGCTCTTATCATCATTTAATGCATTTGAAATTAAATGCCCGTTGGCACTTAATTCACTGAGAATATTTGCATTAAACTCCTTCTGAACTTAGAAATAAATTCAGGTGAAATCAGTCATTGATAGACGCTCATTCATCCTTGAATAACTTCTGTCCAAATAAACGCTTGATATAGCTGGTCATTTGGACGCTTGGAATCTTTATCTTCGTTCAGGCTTCAGGCGCTTGAGTCTTCAAACTTAACTACTGATAAACTCATTAAAAAATTATCAGACGCTCAATCTAAGAATACTTTGCCTAATGCTCTAAAATAAAAATAAAACAAAGCCTATTACAATTCTAATGCTCAAAGCTTATACATGATTTCTACTAAAATCAAACTTACATATTTTGGGGTCTAATAAGTAATCCTCATTGTCATCATCAAAACATCTAACATGAAATTCCTAACAATTTCCTCCTTTTTGATGATGGCAATACTTACTCTTTTATAGTTCAAGAGTTAGGCAGCCAAAATAAAAGTTAGCTTTGGTTAGTAAAAGTTAGTTGAAGTTAGTTAAGCTTCAATGAGGTGTTTCAGCTGAAAAATGCATTTTTATATATATCAATGATTGCACGCATTTTGACAACTAAACAAAAAAATACATGAGAGACAAGAATATAGATAATGCAAATCAAAAATCTCTAATGACTTGGTCTAACTATGTATTGCTTGGACATTTCAGCTCGGATAGCTACAGTTATGTTATCTTCCAAAGTCATCATGGCAGCATGATCTTTGTCCATTACGAGCTTATTCTCTTCCTTTTGTCTCTTCTTGAAAGTAGTAAAGTGTTTGTCCCATTCAGTCGGATCAATACCAATATACCTTAGGCAAATTTTGAAAGTTCGATTGAAGTCAGTCATCTGCCTCTCTTCAGCTAAAAATCTTGGATCGGTAGGTTCTGGAATAGACGCTCTTTGAAGAGGGATGTCATACTGTTCAAGCCTTGCTCGAGATGGTATTGGTAGATTTGAATACAGTGCTATTGGAGGTTCTTTTATCATTTTATTAGGTGCTCCAGCAGAATCACTTACCCCATAAGCAATTATCCAAGATGGGAAATAATATCTTTGCGCAGAAGGAGGAGATATGAGCTGACGCTTCGGCGACGGAGGAGGATCTTGAGCTCTTGAACTGGATGCTCTCCTCTTCTCCCCATTTCTCTTCTCTTCCCTCTTATTGCCATCATCAGCCGTTGAGAAATGTTTTGGGAGTAGGCTAACCTGATTAGCAATCTGAGGCATTGAAGCTATAAGATCATCTAGATGCTTGTCGAAATGTTCCTGCACTGCGAGTAGCTTGGCACTGGTAGCATCATTCAGTGTACTCTCTAAGGTTTCCAGGCGCTTCTCAAAGTGTTCTTTCATGGCTAGTTGGTTGGCCTGAGTAGCATCATTCATTTCTTGAAATTCTTTGCGACACTCACCAACAGCCGCTTGAGCAGAACCACACATATGAGCAATCTGGGCGCTCATAGTTTGAAATTCAATCTTTGCTAAATCGGTTTTAATCCAGTGGAGGGCTTCTTCATTATGATTAGCATGATTGCTGACTTCCTCCAAAACGGATTTTAGCAAAGGTCCAAAAGTTTGACGCACATCCGATGAAACCGCTTGAGTAGCCAGTCACTTGAATCGAGATGTATGCTTGAGTGAGTCAATGGGAGCTTGATATGTGGGATCAAAAAATGTACCTCGTATATCGATTTGAAGATCCTCAGCCATATCAGAAACAACGTGTTCAGAAGCGTCAGGATTATTGTCTGGTGGAGATGCTTGAACATGTTCTTCAGCAGACGCTGGAATAGTTGCCGCTACAGGTGCAAAAGCTTGAGCACTTTCCACAGGCGCTTCCTCAGGTGCAGACTCCGGTTGTCGCAGTTCAATGAAAAGGAAATGCAAGTCGGCATATGGCTCATTTGCATATATGTATGTTGCACGTTAGGAAATTTCATGTTAGATGTTTTGATGATGACAAGATAGGATTTTATGTTAGACCTCAAATATAATGTAAGTTTCTGTTTTTATAGATCAAATGTATAAGCGTTTGAAAGTTTGTAATCTTATTTAGGCTTGTAATTGTTATCTTTATAGATTTTAGACTAAGTATTAGATACTGAATCGCTAATAGAATTTTAGGTGAGTCTATTAGAGAAGAAGTTGAAGATCAGCGTCTGAAGTTAGACCTTTTCAGGATTTATGGATCAAGCACTCAACACACTCTAGCGATATGTATCAGATTCACCTGAAATAAATCCTCAAGTCATGAAGGACTTAAATGCAATCATTCAACGGACATTTATTTCCAACGGGAAATAAATTCAAATGCATTAAATGCTTGATAAGAGCATTAAATGTGATAAGTTGTTATGATTTGTGGACAAGCCACCTTTTTTACTAGACTGTCAGAACTTCAGAGTTTTTAGCTGCTCCAGTCCAATCGGAACCAACAGAATTTCAGGAATGTCAGAGAAAAGGTACAATCACACGCCGCGTGACAGGCATGCTCCTATATGTGTCCAATGGACAGATTCCAAGAATTGCTTATAAATACCTTACCTCTAGCAAACCCTAAAAATAATAACAAGAGAGAAAAATACATACATGCACAAGAAAACTTTGCTAAAAATTCTCGTTCAAAGAAAAAGCTTAGAAACTCCATAGCCAAAATCTTTCAAGCTTTTTATATATATCCCAGATAGTCACAAATATCTCAAACCTCTTCTAAAGAAGAAACCTAAATTCTTACTGAGATATTCCAAGTTGTTTGATCTTTCCAAAAACAAACAAAACCTGTGTGACAAAACCCTCAACCTTTCATCTGAGTGAGAAAGTTGTTGAACCCCTTACAGGCAGTATTTCTGAGTGAGAGAAGCTTGTAGAAGGCGATCTTCATTGCTGCTAAAATCTAAGTGATCAAGGAGCCCGAGATCATTTTCACCTATTTACTATCTTGTAGAAAATTTTGTTTGATTCTTTGATAATCAACTTAGTAAATTCCCACCAAGTGATAAAGGAGAAGAAGGACGTAGCAGGGATTACATCACCCAGTGAACCTTACAATTTCTTGTGTCATTTACCTTCATTATTGTCTTGTTTATATTATATCATTTATTTTGAAAAAGACAAGCAAATCTGCTAAGCGACTATTTAACCAAAATGAATGCTAAAGCTTTAAAAAATCATTTTCGCTATGCTAACCCTGATTAAGCGATCTAAGCGTTACCCTACTTAGGTAAATTGCTAAAATCACTAAGTCTAAGTTATCTTTACTGAAGCGCCTGACCCAAGCGCTCAGCTTTCTAAGCGTTCTAATCTTTAAAAGTGATACGAAATTTTTGCAGTCGAAAAAGACTTCAAGGTCTATTCAACTCCCCCCCTCCCCCCCCCCCTTCTAGACCCTTTCGTATGCCACTTGGGACCACTAAGTGGTATCAGAGCGGTTGAAGTAGAAACCTAAGCGTTTACAAGCGTAACTGCTTGTTTAGATCCATTTTTCTAAACTTAGTCGCTTTAAATTTTCTCTTAAAAACATCTCATTATGGCTTTTAACAAAATGCCTAAGTTGGTAGAGTCAAACTATGATTCTTGGAAACTTAGAGCATTCTCGTATTTATGTTCATGCGATAATAAAATGTGCGATGTAATTTTAGATGGCCCCATTAAGATCATGAAAGTGATAACTGGAGCGCCTGGAGTTGATGAAGCCACTCCAGATAGATATGTCGAGAAAAACAAATTAGAATGGACACCAGATGATAGAGAAAGAGCTAATCTGGATAATGTTGGACGAAGTGCACTTTACTCAGGGTTAGGAGATAATGATGCATTGTTCAACAAGATCAAGCAATGTAAGACTTCTAAAGAAATATGGGATAAGTTGGCTATTGTGTGTGAAGGTTCAGCACAAATGAAGGAGAACAAGTTCTCCATAGCCATGCAAAGATTTGAGCATTTCAAGATGCAGCCCAATGAGACGCTGGAACAATTTGACGCAAGGTTTACTTTGCTCATTACCGAGTTAGTGTCATTAGACAAGAAATTGACCAACAAGGAAATGGTTAATAAGATTTTCAGAAGTCTTCCAAGCAAGTATTTGATTAAGACTGTTGCTATGAGAGAATCACAGACATTGGAGACTCTTACTCCAGAACATGTGTTTTTGAGTTTGAGTTAGGTGAAGTCAGCGACACAACAACTTCAGTGACTGAATCTGGAGCTTTAATCACTACCACCAAAAATAAGGGAAAAGCGGTTAATAAGGTTAAATCAATGGAATCAAATGAAGAAAAGGAAATGGCTTTATTGGTCAAGAAATTCAAGAAATTTCTAAGATATGAAAAGAGAAATCCTATTGGACAAACTTTATTTCAAACTCCTCCCCTAAGACCAGCGCCTCAGTATCAAGTGCCAGTGTACTCTGCACCTCAACCTGTATTGTTAGTTCCATATCAAGCGCCTCCGTCCTTTACTCAGAATCTCTCAACACCAGTAGTTTCAAAGCGATTAACCACTGAATAGAAAAGGAAAACTAATTTGTGTTATAATTGCAGGAAACCAGGGCACTACCAGATAAATTGCCCTTATCCAAATACGTCTAAACCCACAAGGCAAGACTATGCGGATAGAAACCAATTTAGGAGCAACCTTCGCCAACAAGGTTTGTTAGCGGAATTTGAACCATTCTCCGCACCGGAAGAGGATTCTAACTAAAGAGGATTTGGAATCATCAGATGAAAGCAGTGATGATGAGCTTCCAAGCGACTCAGCGTTGATTTGTCTCATGGCAAGAGATGATGAAGCGTCTGACGATTCGCTACCAGAGGTAACCACTGAACTATCTCATCCTCTTTCTTATGATGAATTACTTGACAAAGTTAATGAATATTACAAAGATTGTCAAGATACCGCCAAAATATATCAAAATCACTTCACCATTATTTCATTGCTCACAAGTGATAAAGTAATGCTCAAAGCAGAGTTGCAAGTTCAGCAACAATGCATTGAGAAGAACCAATCGCTTGAGAGTGAGATTACTCAATTGAAAATTGATCTTGATATAATAGTCAAGAGAGAAGCTGATCTGATCGCTAGACTTGCTAAATCAGAGCAGCTCGTCTCATCATTATCAAAAGCCAGATACAAAGTAAGTTCTGGGGAATTTGCAATCCCTATGGAATTAACTGGTAATGTGATGGATATGCAACTTATTCCGAAAAAAGAAATTCTGGAAGAATTAAGTAAGCTAAGAGAGGAAGAAGCTCTTACTATGAAATGGATCCATATCGGAACCATTGAAGTAGTAATCAAGGCTACTTTCAAAGAAGGTGTTAATTCGCCGTTACATTTGTCCATAATAGATAAAAGAATTAACAACTTAAGAGACGGTTGTCTTGTTACAACGGTAGGAAATTTATATGCAGGCAAACTTATGTTTGATATTCATCCAAGAATTGCATATAACCTAGCTGACCAAGATTTCAGCCGAGTGTTAACCCTTCATCAGGATTTCAAAAGAATAGATCTAATGAAAAAAGGGAATAGACCATATTCTATTTCATATAGAATTGCTTATGCACTTTCCAATACACATCATTCTGATTTGTTTATCCAGAAAGAGTATATTGAAATTCCAAGAATTTTCAAGGAATTTGCTAAAGTAATGGCACCCGATCCAATTCAAATACCAAGGATTGGTGGTGTGGATATTTTAATCCGAGACCATCCACTTCTAGATCGTTCAATAAGTTCTAGAACAGATTTTAATAGCAGGATGGCCTTTTCGGAAGAAAGGATAAGGAGTTTGAAAGGAAAAGAATTAATCAAAGATCCAACTCCTCAGGCTATTCGGGTAGATAATGTAAAAATTAAATGCTTGGAAGGATGGAAAGACGTGCAAGTAATGTTTGATATTATAGAGAAAGATAATTACTTTCCTTGTGATGATCTATATCACTTGCAGCAATCTACTGTTAACAAATATGAAGGAATGCTAGAAATAGCAGGCTATGAAGTATTTGTTACAGGAATTGCAGGACAGGACCCAGGAATGGTTATTCTGGGATTAAGTTTCCTTAAGGAACATAAACTGTTAGGAATTTCATGTTAGATGTTTTGATGATGACAATTAGGACTTTATGTTAGACCCCAAAATATGTAAGTTAGATTTTAGTAGAAATTATGTATAAGATTTGAAGCGTTAGACGTGTAATAGGTTTAATAGGCTTTGTTTTATTTTTTGTTCTAGATTGTTAGGCTGAGCGTCTGATAATTTCTGAGTGAGTTTATCAGTGGTAAAGTTCGAAGACTCAAGCGCTTGAAGTCTGAATGAAGATAAAGTCTCCAAGCGTCCAATTGACCAGCTATATCAAGCGTTACCTTATAGGACAGAAGTGATTTCACCTGAATTTATTTCTAAGTCCAGAAGGAGTCAATGCATTAAGTACCAACGGGTATTTAATTCAAATGCATTAAATGCTGATAAGAGCATTAAATGTGATAAGCACTTTCAAACGTATGGAGAAGCCACCCCATTGGACTGTCAACTTTCATAGACTGCAGCACCAAATTTTGTGCCGCAGATTTTCAGGAAAAAGGACAAAAGTTTTTCACTCGCGGAACTGAGAGACACGCGCCTGTGCATGTGTCAAACGGACACTTTCGCCAAGAATGCCTATAAATAGGACTTCAACAACAAGCCAAAAACACACAATCAATCTTCAAGCCGAATTGTTGTTGCATTGAAGTCTCATTCCTTAAACTCTCCGAAAAGCCAGAATATTCAAGAAAACATTCTCTTTGCTTTTCTTCAATTCCTAAGACAGTCAACAAATATCTCAAACATTCTCTTCGAAGAAACCACATTACTAATGAGATATTTTCAGTTGTTTGAACTTCATCAAAATCAAACAAACCAGTTTAGAAAACCCCATCCAAGCCTCGCGATCTGTGTGAAGTCGAAGTTGGATACTTGCATTATTTCTGGGTGAAAAAAGCAAGGGGATTGAAGTAATTTGGAGCTGAAATCTGTGTGATCAAGGAGTTCAAGTCATCGACATCTATCTCTCCCTATTTTGTAGAAGATTCTGTGTGATTCTTTGAGAATCATTTTAGTGGATTGCCTCCAAGTGTTCTAGGAGAAGAAGGACGTAGTTGGGATTACATCACCCAACGAACCTTACAAATATTGTGTCATTTACTTTTCAGTCAATTCTTTTATCTATCATTTCATTGCATAAACTGATTAAGTAAAACACAATCAAACGCTAAGCAACTAAGAAACTTCTTGTGACGCTAAAACTTTTAAAAGAAGACTACAAAATCATTCCGCTGTGCTAACACTGATTAAAGAACTGAACGCTTAAGCCCACGTAGTTAAAGTATTCAAATCTTGAAGTCTAAGTTAACTCTCTAAAAACAGTCTTCATCAGACGCTTAACCTAAGCGTCTATATTTCAAAGTAAACGCTCAGTCAAGCGTCTACATTTCAAGCGTCCAAAAACCTTTTTAGTACAAAATCTTTTGAAGTCGAAAAAGACTTCAGGGTCTATTCAACCCCCCTTTCTAGACCCTTTCGTATGCCACTTGGGACCAACAAGTGGTATCAGAGCGGATAAAGTTGAAATTTGAAAATTTCCAAGCATAACTGCTTGTTTAGATCCTGTTTCAAAATCTAGTTGCTTTTAAAATTTTCGTTATGGCATTTGCTAAAGTTCCCAAACTAACTGAATCAAATTATGACACATGGAAAGTCTAAGCATTTATATATCTTTGTTCATGTGATGATGACATGTGCGATATTATTTTAGATGGGCCAATCAAAATATATAAAGTTATCACGAGGGCGCCTGGAGCTATGAAAGAAACTCCGGATGGTTACGTTGATAAACCAAAACAAGAATGGTCTCCAGATGAGCATCGAAGAGCAAATTTGGACAATGTCGGTCGGAATTCTCTGTATACAGCTATCGGTGATAATGATAATCTTTTCAACAAGATTAAGTCATGCAAAACAACTAAGGAAATCTGGGATAAGTTAGCCATGGTTTGTGGTGGTTCAACTCAGATTAAAGAGAACAAGCTTTCCATTGCCAAGGAAAAGTTTAACGTTTTTAAGATGTTGACCAATGAGACTCTAGAGCAACTGGACATAAGATTCACAGCTCTTGTTACGGAACTCACATCTCTGGGTATGAATTTACAGAACCGAGAAATGGTGGTTAAAATCTTTAGAAGTCTACCTAGTAGATTCTTAATGAAGACAACAGCTATGAGAGAATCAAATATATTGGATCACCTAACTCCAGAAGATGTTTTTTCAGAGCTCAAAGCATTCGAGTTTGAGTTGAATTCGGCTAGTGACGCAGTGAGCAGTCCAGTAATTGAGTCTGGAGCGCTCATGGCATCAATCAAAGGTAAATCGGGTAATAAAGGAAAGACTTCAGATATTAGTGAGGAAGAAGAGTTGGCCTTGCTAAATAGATTCAGAAAGTTCTTGAGATATGAAAAGAAAGGAAATAGTCCTAAGCATCAAGGACAAAGTTCATATCAAGCACCCGCTCCAGTACAACACCAGTACCAAGCGCCTCAGTATTCTGTTCCTTCACCCCAAGCGCCTGTTCAATACCAAGCGTCTACTCAAAATCTCTCAGCGCCCGTGGTCACAAAACCACACACTGCAAGGTTATCAAATGAACAAAAGATGAAAACTAATCTTTGTTATAATTGCAGGAAACCAGGGCACTACTAGGTAAATTGCCCTTATCCAACTGTATCCAAGCCCTCAAGGCAGAATTATGTGGATAGAAACCAATTCAGGAGCAACCTTCGTCAACAAGGTTTGCTAGAGGAATCAGAACCAATGTCCGCACCTGAAGATTTGGAGTCTTTAGAGAAGAGCAGTGATGATGATGAGTCAGTAGATGACTCAGCGCTTATTTATCTCATAGCCAGAGATGATGAAGCATCTCCTCCGGTAATCACTGAATTATCTATTCCTCTCTCTTATGAAGAACTGTTTGGCAAAGTCAAAGAATATTGTAGTAAGTGTCAAGATGCCACCAAAATATATCAAAATCACTATGATATTATCTCATCGCTTACAAGTGATAAAGTAACGCTCAAAGCAGAGTTTAAAGTTCAGCAACAATGCATTGAGAAAAATAAATCGCTTGAAAGTGAGATTACCCAATTGAAAAGTGATCTTGATATAATAGTCAAGAGAGAAGCTGATCTGATTGCTAGACTTGCCAAATCAGAGCAGCTCGTCTCATCACTGTCCAAAGCATCAAGAAAGCTCGACAATGTGACTGAGATAACAAGGTTATCTGGTGAAAAGACCGGTTTAGGATGCAATAAATTCGGTAAACAACCAAACAAAGCTAATGTTACTGCAAACAACAAAGGAAAGGTTGTTTTCTCTAATGTTACGGCAAACAACAAAGGAAAGGGTGTTTTCTTTGTTGAGAAAGGTTCACAAGGTCAAAAGCAAAATGAACCAAGCGACAAAGGTACGAGGCCAAATGAGAAAGTCAAAGCTGACTCAGGCAAGGGAAAGGCAAAAGTGAATGATTCACAAAGAAAGGTTCATCCAAACGCTCAAAAGGCTAAGGATAAACCTAACCACTATGAATCAAGCGCTAAGCGTCCAGCACCAAAAGTGCAACCCAAGCTAGCGCCAAGAAAATACCAGCGTCAATATCCACAGAGGTCTAGATCATATTATCGCTACTATGATGATTATGATTATGACTATGATTATGATTGTTATTATAATCAAGGATATTATTATACACCCAAGAAGAACACACAGCACAAGGTGAACAAAAAGCACACACAACACAAAGTGAAACCCAAAAAGGCCAATATTCCTACAATGAAGACTAGGCAAATATGGGTTCCTAAAGTTCTAATTCAAACTAACAATGTTACTAATGTTAAAGGACCCAAGCAACAATGGGTTCCTAAACAGAAATAAAACTTTCCTTTTGAGTGCAGGTACCTAGAGCTAGAGCCGATACATCTGTATGGTACTTTGATAGTGGATCGTCAAGGCACATGACTGGTTCCAAGGATCTTCTGATCAACTATCGAGCTGCCAATGGTCCTCAGGTTGTATTTGGTGACAACTCCAAAGGTAAAACCAAAGGTATAGGTACTGTGCATAGGGAGAACATCATGATAAGTGATGCTTACTATGTTGAGGGTCTAAAGCACAATTTACTAAGCATAAGTCAATTTTGTGATAAAGGCTTTGAAGGCATATTCTCAAGCGACTATTGCTATATAAATGACGCTAAGACTAAATCTACTAAATTGAAAGGTAAAAGAACTAACAACGTATATTTGGTAGATTGGGGTTCAACACTTGATAACAACCCAACATGTTTTGTTGCTAAAAATGAATCTAAAATGGGTTGGTTATGGCATAGAAAAATGAATCACCTCAACTTTATGACAATCTCTCAGCTTATAAGTCAAAATCTTGTAGAGGGATTACCAAATGGACCATTTCACAAGGATCACCTTTGTGACGCTTGTCAAATGGGTAAACAAGTTAAGTCATCGTTCAAGAGAAAACCTCATCTATCTACCTCTAGAATACTTGAACTACTTCACATGGATCTGTTTGGACCTGTTCAAACGATCAGTGTAAGCAGTAAAAAGTATACTTTGATGATAGTAGATGATTTCTCTCGATTTACTTGGGTGGAATTTCTTTCATCCAAAGATGAAACATGTGACAAGTTAACAACGCTTATTCGACAACTTCAAACATTGAAAGATCTTAAAGTTGCAAGAATAAGAAGTGATCACGGTACTAAGTTTTCTAACAAGATTGTTGAGAAGTTTTGTGCAGAAAATTGAATACATCATGAGTATTCAGCTCCCAGAACTCCCCAACAGAATGGTGTTGCTGAGCAACGAAACAGAACGCTAAAGGAAGCCGCTAGGACAATGTTAGCAGAGTCCAAGCTTGCTCCTAGGTTTTGGGCCGAAGCGATCAACACTGCATGTTATACTCAAAACCGTTGCATGATCAACAAACAGCATGGGAAAACTCCATATGAACTATGGAAGGGACGTAAGCCAAATGTTTCATATTTTCACGTCTTTGGTTCTAAGTGTTTTATTCATAATAATGGATCCCAAAGCCTAAAGACATTTGATCCTAAAGCGGATGAGGGAATCTTTCAAGGCTACACCAAGAATGGAAAGAATTTTCGCATCCTAAATAAGATCAAATCGAAGGTTGAGGAATCTATTCATGTTGTTTTTTATGATGCTAACCAAGAACCGAGTAAGGTTAATATAAATGATGTAGGAGTTGAAGATCTATGTCATCAAGTGTCTAAGGTTACCATTGATAATGACAGTGACGACGATGATGAGATCTCAGTGCCTCCTCCTAAGATTACTCGTGAGATTACTCTGGATAATTATGTAAGAAATGCTGATGATCATGAAGAGAGTGATCATCAAGAGCAAACAAAGAATTGTGAACTTGGAGCGCCTACGCAAGAAGGTAGTCAAGCGTATAATCCTCAAGCGCCTGTTCAACCTCTTAACCCCTTCCAACCAGATAGACTGTGGCTGCATGATCATCCACCAGAGCAGATTATTGGAGATATTGGAGCGCCTGTTAGGACTAGAGCCGCTACATTTAATGAGGCTATGTTCTCAAATGGAACCTAAGAAAGTGGATGAAGCGCTAAGTGATCCAAGTTGGATTGAAGCCATGCAAGAAGAACTTAATCAGTTCGAGCGTAGTAAGGTTTGGACGCTAGTACCAAGACCAACTCACCAAGGAGTCATTGGAACTAGATGAGTTTATAGAAACAAGATGGATGAGAATGGCATTGTAATAAGAAACAAGGCCAGACTCGTAGCTCAAGGATATTGCCAAGAAGAGGGTATTGACTTTGATGAGACATATGCTCCTGTCGCCCGTCTTGAAGCAATCCGCATGTTTCGAGCGTATGCAGCGGTTAACAAGTTTACAGTATATCAAATGGACGTGAAGAGTGCTTTCCTGAATGGTAAACTCCAAGAAGAAGTGTATATAGAGCAACCACCGGGATTCTTCAACTACTATGGTAAGGGTATGGTTTACAAGCTAGATAAAGCACTTTATGGGCTTAACCAAGCACCCCGAGCATGGTATGACATGCTCTCTATCTTTCTTATTGGTAAAGGCTTTTCAAAAGGCAGCGTTGACACAACGTTATTTAAAATTACCAATAACGAAGATATTCTCTTAGTCCAAATTTATGTTGATGATATCATATTTGGCTCTACTAACAAGCGTCTGTGTGAGAAATTTTCGAAAATGATGCAAGAACAATTTGAAATGAGCATGATGGGTGAATTAACTTTCTTCTTAGGATTACAAGTTAAACAACTCCCTAATGGAATATTTATTAACCAAGCTAAATATACAAGAGATATGATTAAGAAATTTGGTATGGAAAATGCATCATATTCAAAAATTCCAATGAGCCAAACGCTTAAGTTAGATAAAGATGAAAGTGGAAAGAAAGTTGATATCACTAATTATAGAGGTATCATTGGATCACTTCTTTATCTTACTGCCAGTAGACCTGGTATTATGTTTTCGGTATGCATGTGTGCACGATTTCAAGCTGATCCTAAAGAGTCACACTTAATTGCTGCCAAGAAGATCCTTAAATACCTAAAAGGCACACAGAATGTGGGCTTATGGTATCCTAGGGATTCTCCTTTTGAACTAATTGGTTACTCAGATGCAGATTTTGTAGGTTGCAAAATAGATCGTAAAAGCACTAGTGGTACTTGTCAATTTCTAGGTGATAGGTTAGTTTCATGGCATAGCAAGAAATAACAATCCATAGCTACCTCCACAGCCGAAGTTGAGTATGTAGCTGCAGGAAGTTGTTGTGCACAAGTATTATGGATGAGGCAACAACTTAGAGATTATGGAACAATCCTAGGTCCAACCCCCATTCATTGTGATGACCAAAGCGCTCTACAAAATCCTGTTCTTCATTCCAGAACCAAACACATTGACATTAGATACCATTTCCTTCATGACCACGTTCAAAAGAAAGATATCTCCATGCACTTTATTGGAACTGACAAACAATTGGCAGATATCTTCACCAAAGCTCTCAACGAACAATGTTTTCTCACTTTGAGAAGTGAACTAGGTATGATTGATTTAAACTCTTAATCATCAAGCATCATACTTTATTAGACATATAATTTAGGGGGAATCCATTTGATTTATGTCTAAAAGCTTTCTTTGAAAAACACAACAAATGGCACAAGTTATCAAATTTAAGGGGAACCTTAAATTGTATTTGAAAATAACTGTAAGCGTCAATGATCAAAATTTTCAGATGCACGATCATCAACACTCAGTATTATTTTTGCATAAAATATTGGACGCTCAAATATAAAAAGGACTTTGACTTTAAGCGTCTATATTACAACAGTTATAATAAATACCAAGAAGTGTTATACCAACCAATGGTATCAAGTTAAGCGTTGAAACTATTCCATCCAACACTTAATATAAAAATATTTTTAAAAGTCATGCATAAATTTTACACGCTTCTTGAAGCGGTCGATAGACTCAACAGTCTATTGTGTACTCTATTCACACGCTTCTATCACATCAAACTGGCGGGTAATCAAAAACTTTTTCAAAATGACGGTTCAGAGATAGCACGTGTTTGTGTACGTGTCAATGTACAAACAGGCTCGTGCGTTACACTCTGAAAATGCCAAACATTTTTAAAATTTTAACTCGGATGTCAAATCTTTATATATGAGAATTACCAAATGTAACTTCTCTCTATTACACAAAACTCGCGTCCGCAGTTAATGAATTCATGGCTGAGATTAAAACTCTTTACACGTGTTTGAATCCTACAGAGACTAGAGGATACAAGTTTCAAAAATTCACTGTTGTGTCATTTAAAACACAATTTCTGCAGAAAAATCATTTACTCTTACTCAAACATATCTGCAAAATTTATTCTCTCTCTCTCTCAAAGTAAAAGAAAATCTCAGTTCATCTTTTTCACTAAAAATGGCACCAAAGAAATCTTCGACTACTTCTGCCGAACTTACCATCAAGGTTACTGAAGGCCTTGTTGTTGATTGAAAATTCCTGTATGAACAACCTTAGATCAATCTAACAGACATGATGGACATGGTCTTCAAAAATGGGCTTAAACCTTTCTTGACCCAATACTCCTATCTGTTTCCGACTGAAGTCGACACCTTTTGGAAAATTGCTAAATTTTCAGAGGACAAGAAGTCTATCTCTTGTCTAATTCCTCTATCCAAGAAGGAGCCTCCCAAGGAATTTATTTTGTCTGCTGCCTCCATTGCTAAGAACTTTAATCTTCCAAATGAGGGTGGGGCATTGGATTGTGTTACTTTAAAATAAATCAAGGAAGCATGGACAACCATGAGTGCGTACGATGATGTACCTTACACTCAGTACTTTGAAAAGAAAGAACTGGTATCCAAATACCAACTGTTGGCTGATTTCTGCAGCAAGATCATAGAATGCCGAGTGGGAACCCTTGATAAGGTAAACCAAGTACAGTTTCAGATGATGACTGCTATACTCCTCAACATCAAGATCAACTGGAGTGAGCACATTTTTGGAAGGTTTCGGGACTGTTTAAGCGCCTCAAATAAACCTTATGGGCTTGTTCTCAGTGACCTGCTGTACAAATCACAGTGTGTATACTCGTCTGGTCTACCGTTGAATAAGACCAAGTTGCTGGGAAGAAGGATTCTGAATAATCTTTTCAATCCTCCCAAAATTGGTGTGCTGCTAAACCACTATCTGAGCGTCTGGAAGTACGTCAAGCGTCCATTGAGGAAGCGGAGCGTCCAGTACCAGAAGAAGCTATGAAGCGTCCAGCTGCAACAAAGAAGAGGGCTCCCAGAAAGCCCAAGGCTCAATTTGTCCCTTCTCCTCAAAAGGATGATGAGGAAACTGATGAGGATGCAGAGGACAAGTTACCTCTCAAGAGGAGGAAGCTGGAAGGGATCATCAAACAAATAGACTTTGAGGAACCATCTGTTGATCCTCCTGCTCCAGCGCTTAAGCTCGTTGAAGGAGTCAACGTGAAGAAAATCTTCAAGCGTTCCAGGACTAGCAAGCGTCGAGTTGCTCCTGTTCCTGAAGAGCCTGAGACTGTTGAGCCAAGGGCTCAAGTTGCTGTTGAGCCAAGCGCTCAAAGTATTGCTGTTGAGACAAGTTCTCAGGGTAAGTTTATTTCTTCCCACAACATTTCTATTCCTACATCTGTAGAAGATCCTGCTCTTATAGAGGATAGTTTTTGTATTACAGCTATAGTTCCAGCCGCTGCTGAAGCATCAACAGATGTCCTCCTCGATGTTGAGATGACAGAAGTTGTGGCT
Organism: Buddleja alternifolia; assembly: GCA_019426215.1. NCBI lineage: Eukaryota > Viridiplantae > Streptophyta > Magnoliopsida > Lamiales > Scrophulariaceae > Buddleja > Buddleja alternifolia. Next base: position 13,828,458 of record CM033407.1, on the reverse strand, counting down.
ATTGCTAAAGATGTTTTCGCAGAAGTTGTTGCCATTGAAGCTGAGGAACCTGCTCCCAAAGAGGTTCAGTCATCAATCCCTGTTCAGGCTATAACAGAGGCACGCTCAGAAGGTCAGAGCGTTGCTGAAGACGTTCCAGAGCCTAGGCACTTCTTCAAACTCGACCCGCTGAAGAGAATTGATCATTCAATCAACTATATGCCCCCAGCGCTCGAAGAAGATTTCATTCCTGCAGGATACAATGAAGAAAGATACATTGCTGCAGAGAATGACATTGCCCTGCTGATTGATATTGACCGTCAAATCAGAGATACAGTGTTTAACGCTGACCTAACATAAATAGAGAGGAAGTACTATTTGGCAATTCAACTTGGAAAAACCCCTGGTAAAATACCGTCTTCTCTTATTCCTCAATAAGACAGACACGGAGGAAGAACTCCTAGATGTGATGTGGATTTGGCATATTATCTAGATTATGGCCACAGCACCAACCGGTTTCACTCTAAGGGATTACAATATTCAAGTGTATGAGCCTCTTCGTCCTAGCTTTCTCAATCCATCAGAGTCAGTCTTGAACAGAGAAGGCTACACACACTTTCCTCAGACTGCTCATAGTATTGAAAATCTATCTTCAGTCAATCCACTTCATCTGTGGAAGAATAAAGCAGTTCATGCCGGTGAGCGTCTTGAATCATTGACAGACTTGCTTCAGAGTGAAGTTGATGCATATTTTGACAGCGTCTGGAATGCCAACTATCAGCCTGATAGATATCGCTTTGAATCTATCAGAGATATTCATCATGAAGGCATTCGCGCTATGGTCACTGCTGGAACAGACTACTGCATGAATGAAGTTAACTGGGTTGAAGCGTATATGGGACACAAATATACATTCTCAGAGTTAGTTCAAGCTGCCCATTTATTTGGCATAAGCATGCATGGCAAGAAGCGTCAGTTTGCCAAGTATTGCCTAAAGCAGCGTCAACAGAGAGTTGGACCTATTCTGAAGCTCCCAATCGTTAGACATCAAATTGAGCAGTGTCTGCGTCAAGAGCTTCACAGATTGTCCATTACTCCTCTACTTTTCAACGCTCAAACATCTTCCAGTGGTACCTCTTTCGCATCGTGCTTGAATTTCGCTCCAAGCCACTGCGAGGATAATTTCAATTTGATGGTGAAGATTATGAATCCCTTATCTCTATTCGATAAAATCTTCACTGCCAATCTCAGACCTTGGAACGGCTCAGTAATCAGTTCATTTAAAGGATATCCACTGCTCCCTTCTATCCGCAGCGAGGTACTCAGTCATTATGAGTTTGTCCTCTCCCTGCTTGAAAGACATCAAGAGCTGGCTCAAGCGATATATCCATATTTAGAAGAGTACTATGCTGATTATGTACCTGAAAATCAGCGTCTCAAGTCTCTTCCCTCCGACTGCTTGATTGGATTTTCCAGACATTACTGCCCAGATTCAATCTTTTCCATCTGTCAAGCGCCGTCCAAAGTCTTTCCGAATCATGTGCTAGATATCATTGGTCCAATGCACATCAGGGCCATTGATAGTCCCCTTCGCACATTCATTTCCGGTACTTGTATGACTAGAACCAGACTCACTTAACTTTTGGAGGCTGCGTCCACTTCTTATGCCGATTTAGCAAATTGGAACTTCCAATTCGATGACTTTCGTCAACCTGAGTCAGCGCTTGAGGAAGCGCCTGCTAAGTCAGTTGAAGCGTTCACGTCTGAAGTTACAAGTATTCCAGCGTCTGCTGAAAAACCCATTCAAGGGTCTCAACCAGAGGATATTCCTGATGCTCCTGAACCCGTTGCTGATGATATTGATGAGGATCTCTCTCTAGACATACGAGGTACTGTCTTTGATCCCGCTTATCAAGTTCCAATTGACTCTCTCAAACACTCATCCAGGTTCAAGCGACCGCCTCCTCAAGCGGTTCGTTTAGATGAGAGTCAATCTTTCGGTCCTTTGCTCAAATCCATTTTGGAGAATATCAGTGCCCATGCTACTCAGAACGAAGAATCTCTCCACTGGATTAAAGACGATTTGGCAAAGATTGAGACTCACGTTATGAGCGCTCAGATTGCTCATATGCGTAGTTCAGCTCAAGCGGCTGTTGGTGAGTGCAAACAAGACTTTCAAGAAATGCATGATGTCACTCAAGCAAACCAACTTGCCATGAAAGAAGAGCTTGAAAAGCGCCTTGATAAGTCGAAATGGGTTAAGTTGCTATCTTTTTTTCTATAATTTGTATTGTATGGATTTAGTTTTAAGTTCATTTTTCTCTTTAATTTGTTTTATAATTCTACATGTTATGCTTTATAATTTTGTTCTTTCAAAAAAGTAATTCCCAACTTTCATTTGTTATTTTGTAATCTTATTTGATACAAACTAATTTAGTTATCTATATCTATATCTATATTATAATATATTTGAAGGGGGTGTTTGACTAATTTTGACTCAATTAAACTCAAATCCTAATTTTCTAAAATTTTGAATTTTTTTAATATAATAAAAAATTCTCATTGGATCTATACATTAATCACTTGATGACTTTCCATCCTAATTTATGTGGAGATTCCGTTACTACTTTTGAAGTTTCAATTAACAAATTTAGATAAATTTACAAGATTTCATACTCTAATCACAAAGTGATATCATATCACTAAAATTCTTCCTTCTCATTTTAATACAATTTTGATTGAATGAATTTTTGGAAAATTGTTTGATGTTTATGGGAGAAACCGAAACTGATATATGCGCTGCTATGGACCCGAAAACTCCGGCAATGGTTAACGGCGCAGAACGCCGTTGTTATAGGCGGCTCCAAGATGACCGAAAATTCGTCATTGTTGCGCCGTTTCAGTTTAGCGGGCTATGAAGACGCGTCCGGCAAAGCCGATTTCACCGAACAAAACGCCACCTGAAACCATATTTCGAGTCGCCGAAGAAGACGGCTGAAACAACCGTTTTTGCCAGCTTCTTGCGCTGGTAATCGGGCTGGAGTTTTGACCGCGAAATCGATGCTCCGGTGGTGATGGTGAATTCGGAGATGTCGGCGGAAGCAGCGACGTAGGACGCCGTTGTTATTGCCGACGATTTCGTCGGAACGGGGCCGGTGGCGGCGCTGTGTTAGGGAAGAAGACGTTGTGCCCTAATGGGCACCTATTGTGTGTTGAGCCGACCGAGCCCAACACACAATTGGTTGTGTGTTGGGCTTGGCCCAATGCTTATTAATTAATTTTGATGATTGGGCTTGACCGAATCAGAAATAAATTAATATGATGGGTTCTTAAATTAAATTGGACTTGGTCCAATAAAATTAAAAGAAGCCCGACAGCTGTTGAATCAATTTTAATTAAGAAGTGTTGGGCTTGGCCCAGCACGAATTAATTAAATACTGGCCCAACATGAATTAATTCAATTAAAAATTGGGCTTGGACTCAATTGCAATTGAATTATTAATTGGGTAAGACCCAAATCTAATTTTAATTAATTGGGTCATTCTTCTTCCTTATCAAATTAAAGCCCTCTTTGTAAATTGAATTAAAATTATATTTGATTTACACAAATTAAGTTAAGATTTAATTTATTAAACGAAATTAAATGAGATTTAGTTTTGTTGATATTTAGAATCTATTTAATTTGCCCATCAAAGTTAAATAGATTTAATTTTGTAATTAATTAAGTGAGACTTGGTCAATGATTTGTAAGCCCATATAAATTAAGTATGACTTAATTTTACATTGATTGAAATTAATTTAATTTTTTCATAGAAATTGAGTAGGACTTAATTTCACTAAGATCAAAATTGATTTAATCATTTTCATGGAAATTATGTGAGACTCGTTTTCACATTTATTGAAATCGGTTTAATCTTTTTCATGAAAATTAAGTAGGACTTAATTCCACTTAGATTATAGTTGATTTAATCCACCCATTGAAATTAAGTAAGAATTAATTTTAAATAGATTTAATATTGCTTTGATTAAATTAGTATTAATCTTCTAATGGAAATTGAATTGGATTTAATTCCATGAAGAATAAATTGGATTTAATCATAATATCAAAATTAAATTAAATTAAATTTAGTTTTGTTATTAATAAAATTAGATTTAATTGATTATGATATAGATTTTTCGATCACATAAAATTAAATTGGATTTAATTTCACTTCGATTAAATAGGATTTAGTCTTAGTGACAAAATTAAATGGGATTTAATTTTGTAATAATCAAATTGGATTTGATTAACAAAATAAATTAAATTTATTTTATGCTCTTATCACACATGTGCTTTTATGGTTAAATGCTTGTTATGTCATGGACTTGGATTTAAGTTTTATTATGCATGCTTAAAATATATATGTTGATTAGCCCATTGGGTTGGGCCGATCTAATTAGTGTTAGGAATGTGCCTTCATATGCCAATGAGGAATTAGATTAAGTAGGGCACTTAGTTGTATATACGCCTAATAATAAATATAGAAAGGCATTATCTTTTGTTCATGTAAACCTTCATGGCATTTATAAGTAATGAACAAATAACTAGTCCATGTGTATCAAGGCAAGTCTTCCACTCCTTCTGGGATGAGGAGAAGGGCACTGGAAGGACCTGGTACTTGAACACTCAAAAGGGTTCGCAAGTCAAAGAATCTTAATTGGGCATTAAGATTCGAATAGAGCTCTGACAAACAGTGGCAGTTGAATACTATGGGATAGTGAGAGTTTGTGTCATAGATACATTAATGGAATTAATGTATTCGAACACGGCTCGTAGTAATCCGATCACATGGGTGTTTACTCAGTGACTGTTAATGATTGGATTACTGACTATGATAGTATGCGTGAGCCTTTGACTTGAGGATTCACTACCACAATGTGCTTGTGACGTTGGATCTGTTACTAGAGTAGTTAGGCCCAATTCACCCGTTGGTGGGGCCGACCTCGAAGTGCGATCCCAATGGGCAAGTAGCAGTTGTGAAGTGCTTGCCAAGAAGGGATTCACTATCTTGAAAGTAAACGAGCAGATACCCTATGCGATCATAGGTAACTGAAATGAAAAGTCTTTGGCCAAAGCAATAGAACTGACTTGTGTGGGACACAGACGGCAGTTGTGTCATGTCATGTTACTATGATTCATAACATAACATTGAGTTATGTGAGTTTGACATATTCCATGACTCTCACTCGATCGGGGTACATCAGTGAAGGGCTTATACTCATATGGAATTAATAGTCAAGAAGTTCGTAGTTGGTTGGGCTACGATGTGGGGCCACGGGGCTGGCTAGGTATCACCCACATCCTTTGGTATCCTCCCATTGCCAATCAAGACAAACCTAGAGAGTCGCGCTCAAAGGAATGAGCGGAAAATCACTTTGTGTACTTGGAGGGGCATTTTGGTAATTTGTCGTTAGATGGACAAATGAATTGAGTGGACAAATTAATTCAATTAGTTGTTTAATTGGATTAAATAATGGAACATTAAAATTAATTAGTTTGAATATTTAATTTGAATATTTATTTAACTGGGTTAAATAAATTTGGTTGGATTAAATATTAATTTAATCACATACATATTTAATTAGATTAAATATGAAATGTAATTAAATTAAAGTGGACTAAGTTGACTGGGCCAACTTAGCCCACTTGGCCGTCCACATTGGCTTATGAGGCGTGTAACCTAGGTCCAAGTAGGAGGATTCTATTTAAATCCTCCAACACTTAGACTTAGGTTAAGAGATTTGAGTTGCCACCAAAATAACACAGTAAAGAAGAGAGAAAATATTCTCTCCATATTCTTCTCTTCTAGCCACCATTTGGAGATGGTGGAGGAAGATTTCTGGCGAATTCTGCGCGTGATTATCTAGAGGCAGGAGTCCCGGGGATTGCTGCTGTAGACGGTAGATCAAGAAACGAAACACGCCACAACAAGGTTATTTACATTTTCGTATTTATTGTATTTGTTTAAAATCAACGAGAGCCCAAATTGATCCATGGCTTCGGGAATCGAAATTTTATTCTGCTGCGTTTTTTGTGTATCGATTCCCAACAGTGGTATCAGAGCCAATTTATGGCTTCGTTGATTTTGTATGCACATTCATATGTTTATTTGATATTCATATATTCTGTGTATGGTAATTTGGAATTAATATGTGGATCAAAAAACAGAGAGAGGGAGATGAAAGTTTGGAATTTTTTTTTGGAAATTTGATGTTTCGTTTTTCATCTTTCTTTATCATAAGATAGCCTCTTCAATTGTTGAATCTTTGAGAACAAATTTGATTTGTTGCTGTGATTTGTAGTGGGTTTTTATTAATCTGGATTTGATTTTGTTTTTGGCATGAATCTGAACGGGGTTTTAAGGATACGAGCGGCTGAAGTTTGGTGGGTGAGGTGATCGTGAGGGCTAGGTTTAAGCCGCCATATGGTGGTGTTAGGCGGCGATAAACTCCACGCCACCCTCAGGAACACTCGCCGCCACAATTCGCCGAAGAGGATGACCGGCGCAGTCAATGACGGCGCGATGATGATGATGATGATTAAAGAAGATGATGGTTGCTGCCTCTAGGGTAGCAGCTTGTGAGAGTCGGGCTAAGCCCAACACTCTTTGAATTGTGTTGGGCTCTACCCAATACAAGAGATGTTAATTTTGGAGTTGGGCTTGGCCCGACATGTAAGGAATAAGTTGGGTTTGGCCCAACACTTTTAATGAATAAGATGTTTTATTTGGGGATTTGACCCAATAACACCCAATTGAATTAATTTCGGTCTTGACCCAATGCAATTCAATTATATTAAAATTGGGTTTAACCCAATACCTAATTAAGCAATTAATTGGGTTCATTTCTCCTTTCAAAATTAATTGTCTTCTTCAAGATTAAAATTAATTTAGTTTTGTTTCAATGAAATTGGATTTAATTTACTCGACAAAATTAAATTGTATTTGATCTCATCATCTAAATTGAATTTTGGATTAAGCTCGACACGAATTAATTATATTGCGAGCTTGGAATGGCCCAGCCACAATTAATTAAATTGAGTGTTGAGCTTAGCCCATCATCAATTAAAATTCAATTGTGCATTGGGCTTGATCCCATACTAATTAATTCAATTAGATTGAATTAAAATCGGGCTTGGACCCAATAGCAAATTGAATTAGCAATTGGGTAAGATCCAAACCCAATTATAGTAATTGGACCCTCCTTCTCCCTTGACAATGTCAAAGCCTCAATTGTGAATCAAATTAAATTTGATTTATTAAATTGGATTTGATAAAATTGAATTGTATTTGATTTGCTTGAAATTAAATAAAGTCTTGATTCATCGAACAAAATTGAATGTGATTTGATTTTGTTGATAATTGATTTTTATTTAATTTACTCATCCTAATTAAATTAGATTTAATTTGAACTTGATTAAGTTAGACCTAGTCAATGATTCAAATGCCCATTGTAATATTGTTAGTCTTTATTTCGATAAAAATTAAATAAGTTTTAATCTTTTAAGCCCTACAAATAAAATTGAAATTAATTTCACCATGAATTAAATTGGATTATATTCTTCTTTTGGCATTTAATTTCTAAGGATTAACTTTAATCCTCTAGTGTAAGTTAAATTGGATTTAATTTCCAAATGAAATGAAATTAGATTTTGATTAAATGAGATTTAATCTTATAAGCCAATAAGAATTGTGTGAACTTTATTTTCGCATTAAAATTAAATTGGATTTGATTTTATGAGTTAAATTTTCGATCCAACTTAAATTAAATTAAATTTAATTATTCATTAAATTAGATTTAATATTGTCATCACATATATGCTTATATCTCGGTATGTGTTTATGTTATGTGATGGGTGACACTGTCCATGGACCTAGGGCTTGTTTTTGTTTTATCTGGGTTGTATTGGGCCGGTTTGAGCCTCCGAGTTTGTATCTTTAATTTATGCTTCAATTTCTATATAGGCTTTTTTTTGTATTTATTAGAGATAGGCCCAGAGGAGCTTGTTGGACCCACTTGGAGCTTAGAGCCGGAATTAGATTCCTGTATAGGTGGAAGCCTTATGTAATAGATATGCTCCTCCCCTTTTGATTGGCCCATTGGCTTGGGCTAATCTAGATAAGTCCATGAATAAGTATGTTGGTAGTATTTCTAGGATTTACTACGCTTTATATTTGATATATCTACACTAACTTACTAATGTGCAAAGTGAGACCCTTTTCACAATATTCAAATTCTCCCAAAATTTAAATACTAAGTAAGTAAAGGATCCAACTTTAGAGAAACGAGGTCATGTCTGGTGTATGGCGTCATCCTGGAATAAGGGGGTTATGCATTACGACATGATTCTTGATTCTCTTTAGTGCATTAGATGCCTTCAGTCGAAGCAAATTTCGCCCCATATATCGAAAAAGGTTGCAAGGCGAAATTCAATTGTTAGATTGATAAGAGTTGATGGGTATTGACTCACATGGATCACCACTTATATATTGAAAAAGGTTGCGGTCAAGTGATCCATGAACCAAAGTAAGATTGAACCATCAGTTGAACTGGTTAGCGTGGAACGCCACTTCAAAGATTCAATGAGCCATATATCGAAAAAGGTTGCAACTCATTGGAATCATTGAAGAACTTAATCACTCGCTACGAAATCTGTCCAACGAGATTTCTAATTATTGCAGTGGGAGTGCAGTGATTTGAAAAACGTAGTGGGAGCCAAGTCAAAATTAAAAGTCCTAATTTTGCTTGGGTATAATTACAATGAACTAATTGAATCTGGTAATTTTCTGTATTTCTTTATCTCTCTCATTAGAATAATAACCCGTTATGTTTTGTTCGAGAAAAGTTGTGCTTACTGGCCAAATTTCATCAAATGGCTGAAAAGCTAGAGGAAAGTCCTCGATTTAAAGTCATTGATATATGTGCTTGAAGAAAGCATTCCTCGTGTCCAAGGAAGGAGGACGAGTGGGGCTCTTTTATGAGACGCACTGGGTATAGAACTTTAGGTTTTAGAAACTAATGTTCTATGACCACTTATCTTCATTTCTAATATTCTGTATTCCAAAGCTAGTGCTCACTATTAAAGTAAGGAATCGGAATATAGAAAATAGTAGAAAGCTGAAAGGACGAGATGTGATCAAAGTTGGAACCAGACATAGTGTCATGGTTATCCATATAGGATCCACCTCCATTATATTAAAAATTTTAGACATGTAGTAGTTTTGGATGATTGTTTGGTTTACCCAATGGAAGTAAGAACATAATCTTTAGTCTTGACTTGGTCAAGAGAAGGTGCTTCTCTAAGTTTGGTATTAACTTACATTTATTTTAGAAATAAATGTGGGGACAATGCATCCTTACTAAATTATTTACAATAATTGAATGTCCGGAATAAGTGTATAGTGAACACCCTGATTGGAGTAAGTAGTATGCTTGGAGCAAACCGAAAATTGTATGGCGCCTAAGATTAGGTAATGCCTTGAGAGTATAAGATACACATGTTAGGAGAAACATGGGAGTACATGCCCATTGGGATCAAATCCCTATCCAAACGTAAGCATCTTATCACATAGGCAAGATGACTCCCTTCATTGGGAGATACTGAAAGGGCCACTCAAATTTTAAAAAGTTTAGTGCATACTAACGTACATGGTGGCGAACATGGCATCATAGAAAGACACTACTATTGGATCATAGTGGTGATCCCAAGTGGCATACGAAAAGGTCTAGAACGTGGGAGGGGGGGGGGTTGAATAGACCCTGAAGTCTTTTTCGACTTCAAAATTTTCGTATCACTTTTAAAGATTAGAACGCTTAGGCAACTGAGCGCTTGGGTCAGACGCTACAGTTAAGATAACTTAGACTTAGTGATTTTAGCAATTTACCAAAGTAGGGTAATGCTTAGATCGCTTAATCAGGGTTAGCACAGCGGAAATGATTTTACAGCTTTAGCGTTCATTTTGGTTAAATAGTCTCTTAACAGATTAGCTTGTATTTTTTAGAATAAATGATATGATATAAAAGTAGACAATAATGAAAGTAAATGACACAAAAAATTGTAAGGTTCACTGGGTGATGTAATCCCAGCTACGTTCTTCTTCTCCTTTTTCACTTGGAGGGAATTTACTAAGTTGATTATCAAAGAATCACATAGAATCTTCTACAAGGTAGTAAAGAGGTGAAAATGATATTGGGCTCCTTGATAACATAGATTTCAGCACCAATGAAGATCTTCTTCTACAAGCTTCTCTCACTCAGAAATACTGCCTGTAAGGGGTTTCAACTACTTTCTCACTCACTCAGATGAAAGGTGTAGGGTTTTGTCACACAGGTTTTGTTTGTTTTAGAAATGATCAAACAACTTAGAATATCTCAGTAGTAGTTTAGGTTTTTCCTTTGGAAGATGCTTGAGATATTTGTGACTGTATGGAATGTACGTAAAAAGCTTGAAGAATTTTGGCTATGGAGTTTCTAAGCTTTTCTTTGAACGAGAATTTTCAGCAAAGTTTTCTTGTGCATGTACGTATGTCTCTATTTTAGGGTTTACTGGAAGTAAGGTATTTATAGGCATTTTCTAAGGATTATGTCCGTTGGACATATGTAGTGGCGTGCCTTTCACGCGGCGCGTGATTCTACCTTTTCATTGACATTCCTGAAATTCTGCTGGTTCCGATTGGACGGGAGCAGCTTTAAACTCTGAAATTCTGACAGTCTAGTCAAAAGGTGACTTGTCCACAAGTCATAATAGCTTATCACATTTAATGCATTTGAATTTATTTCCCATTGGAAATAAATGTCCCTTGAATAATTGCATTAAAAATCCTTTATGACTTGAGAAATTACTTCAGGTGAATCTGATATGATCGTTGAAGTGCTATGAGCACTTGATCCATAAATTCTGAAATAGTCCTTTAGCGTTTGACAGTCGCGAAGAACAAGTCTAATCTTATTTGAATTCAGACGATGATCTTCAACTTCTTCTCTAATAGACTCACCTAGAATTCATTAGCGATTCGGTATCTAATACTTAGTCTAAAATCTATAAAGATAAAAAATTACAAGCCTAATTAAAATTACAAACTTTCGAACGCTTATATATTGATCTATAAAAACAAAAACTTTACATTATATTTGGGGTCTAACATAAAATCCTATCTTGTCATCATCAAAACATCTAACATGAAATTTTCTAACAATTTCCCCCTTTTTATTGATGTCAAGACCTTTAACTCTTATAACTCTTTTATAGTTTAAGAGCTTTTTAAAGAAAAGCCCAAATAAATATAAGTTAGCGTTAGAAAGTTAGTTAGTTGTTAGATTAGCCTCAACAAGGTGTTTCAGCGTTCAATCATTCATTCATATAATTTCAAGCAAAGTATACAGATGATTGTGTTGAGAGTAAAGAATTTAAAACAACAACATATAAAGAGAAAGAAAAAAAAGAGGCATCATCTTCTTTGTCGCTTACACATTTCTTCTCCTTGATAGAATTCATTTGCTAGGCCAGCAAGAGTCAATCAATGTCTATCATGGTAGTGTACTGGACTTCATCAAAATCATGTCTTCTATGTCTAGCGCTTTCCTTTAACTCTAAAAATCTTTCCACCCAATCCCTCGGAGGGATTCCAAGTTCTCGGATCAAGTCATGGTAAATGTCTTGTCTTCGATCATTGGTGGATTTCCAGTTTAAAGGACGTCTAAGCGGTCTGGGTGAAAACCCATACTCTCTAAGAATTCGACGTCTAATTCCGGAAGCAAGTACCTGCCTAGATAAATCTGGCTTGCGCTTCTTAGTTAGCATTTTATTTATACCAGCTATTTCATCGAACATAGAACGCCAGTGCTTGTTATCGGTTTTAGAGATTGAAGCTTTGGACGATTGATGCTTTTCTTCTCATTTTCCCCTTTCTTGGCATCATCAAGAGAGGTTTCAAATCAGCGATATCTTTGCGCAACAGCCGAACTTCTTCAACAAGTAGAGCGACTTGTTGAGCGATACTCTGAGCAAGACATTGGAAGAATGTGCCTCTCAGTATCAGCTGAAGCGTTCTGGGCTAGATGACAATGAATTCTGAGGAGAGTCCAGTGATCAGAGGTGATATACTGTCCATGATGGCAATAGTACTTTTGTTAGCAGGTTTGAAATATCACGGCTTCGAGGTGTCAGACATTATTCGGATTTGCTATCAGCGCTGTCAAAAAAATCTGAGCAAGAACCCTCAATGTTGCTGAGCGAGTTCCGTACTACTTGTCTAAAATCTGAGCGTATGGATCACTATCCGAGTCCGAGCTCGAAGAAGAACGCTCAGGGGATGGAATGAGTCCGTATGAGCTAGAGACAGCAGCCTTGCTTTGGTTTTATCGCGAATAAAGGCTCTTCAGGCTTTGCGGCTATTTCAGCATGAACTTCTATCACTGAGTCAAACGTCCGACGTTGCGGTTATTAATTTGAGCAATTTGTTCACCAAAGGGAACCTCGACTGCTGGAGCTAGGGCAACTAGGTGGCATATCACGTCTGTGGTTTGAGCGACTTCGACAGTAGTGGAGTTTGTTCCTCTTCCATTGCAACAACTTCGAGCTAAGGAGTTGGATTTTCAACAGTGATAACCCAGAGTGGGCCAATTGCTTCCATGACATGCCTTGGACTAATCAGGTTGGTCTGTGGGATAAAGAATATAGCGTCTTCACACTCTTCATTGCTTAGTGCAAGTTGCACTCTTTCCGGTAGATCAACTCCTGAAGTGTAAGAGTTGTATTAGTCCAAAATAAATGGCATCAGCGCTCTGGCAGCTTCTTAGTCCACTAGCCGAATAAGAGATATCTTGGCCAGTTGGATATTCTGCTCACAGAAGAGAACAGGGTGAAGATTATAGCCTCTAAAAGGATTTTGGCTAAAATATTCAGCAAATGAGATGTCCAACGATTGTGCATTTTCTACAATTGCTCTTCTGTCTCTGTGAAAATCTACAAAATCATCAGTCAAAATTACTTGATGGCTAGGTCCTTGAAGCGCTCGTCGCTTGCTTAAGGACACGTCTTCATTTAAATCAAATTGGAGTCGCTGAGCAAAGTTCAACTCATAACCCCCTTGGCTAATTTGTCTGAGTTGTTCTCGGATGTAGCCTTCAATGCCTCTTCGAAAATAGGGTAGTTTGACCGGGAGAGGGCAGACAGACTACAAGAGATTCACGCCTGTGCAGCAAAAACAAAGCATAATCTCTACGTCTGTACTCTATTCCAAAATTGAATAGAAATGGATATCTGAGCATCTCATCAATTGTATGACAATGCAATACAAATTTCTCTGCCCATCTTCTTGTGTCCATTTTCCATCGATTGCTGAGAGTTGAATCCAATTCTGAATCAGTCGGAGCATTTAGCAGTTTCTTAAAACGTGATTTTTCTTGCAAATAATTATCTGCCCAGACTCTGGCTAAGTACTCTCTGGCTTCATCTTCAACCCACTGATTAATATGGTTAGGGTGTTCTTGAGTTGCTACACCCTTTCCCTTCCATAAGGACAAATTGGCTTCTGAATGAACAACCCTTGGAAACGCTGAATAACCTATTTTGTTCAGCAGATCTTCATCAGGATTCTTTCCCCAGTTGCCAATATGAGGATTCCTTATCTGGATATGAGTTCAACGGAATGGATAGCTTCGTTCTAGTCTCTTGCCGACTTCTTGAAAGCGTTTGCTTTCGAACTCTGCAAAATCTTTTTGAGGAATTTCCAGATATTCCAAACGAGCGATAAGATCTTTCATTGAAATTAGATCACCATTGGAAAGTGACTCGAAAATTGCTGTCTTTTGAACACCAGAGAGATCAGGATTGTGGAGCGTAGATTGGAAGTTGAGCTCCATATCAATCATCTGTCTAAGCATCATTTCTCTCCAAGCATAATAATACTCCAAATCGTCATTATAGCCTCTTGGAAAGAAATCAACCGCTGGAGAAGGAGGACCAGTTGGTGTGGGGATAAAAGGAACAACCACTTTTATCGATAGCTCAGCATCCTTAGTCACTTCCTGAGCTGGTGATATTTCAGCGTCTGGAATGACCGAACTAATTTCTCTAGCAATTTCCACCACTGTTGATAAATCAACATCCAACTCTATATCTTCCTCACGAGGGTGAGGTGCATCAGCAGCTTGTGCACTTTGAGCTAATATATGTAAGCGTTTGAGAAAAGCAAGCAAAATTTCTACTAAGTAGAAATTGGAAATAAAATACTGCAACGCTTACCCTGAGGAGGTTCATCGACTGTTTCAATTGCTCGTTCTTCAACAATTTGTTTAGTTTCCTCAGGCTCTGGGGCAACTTCTTCTGGATCTAAATCGAGAAAAAAAGTTATGGGATCAACACGAATGAGAATATGCAAGTCTTCAAGAGTGTTAAGAACAGTCTGAATATTTGCTTCACACTCAGCTGAAAAAGATTTTATCCTAGCGTTAGAGACTTAGAAACTAACAAGGAAAGGATATAATACTTTGCTTAGCACAAGTACTTACCCCAAGCACGAGGAAGCCTCTTAGATGAAGTAGTGGCTTTAGGTTCTGAGCTGATTTCAGGAACAGCGTCAGACGAGGTGGAACACTCGCTGGTTCTTCAAGCGCTGGCTCGACTGGAGCGCTTGTTGATTCAGCTGGAGTGGATGAAGGAGTACGCCTTCGGGCTAGCGGTACTTTTTCTACCTCTTCGTCTTCTTCTGGAGAGATGATAAACACTGGAGGGGGTGCGGGAGATTTAGGAAAAAGAGAAGGAGACTTTTGTTTTTTCTTGGGCTCCGACTTCTGCTTCTGTTTCTTTTCTAGCTTTGATGACTCAGCGACTTTGATTTTCAAGGGGATTTTTCTTTGGTCGCTTGACCACCACAGCTTCTTCTGAGGAAGATGATGAAGACGAAGTCGCTTGCTCTTCATCATCGCTGCGAACAATTCCTTCAGCAAGAAGTCACTCACGCTCTTCTTTGGGAACCGCTGTACCGCCACGTCTTCTTGGCTTGAGCAGCTCGCTGATTGTCTTCTTTTCATGGAACTTTAGCGCTGGTATTTTCTTTCTAGCAGAGTTGGTGTAACCGCTAGTGCTAAGGATACGACTCAAGACAATCCCGTAAGGCTTGGGATTTACCGATTTGGCCATCGCTGCTTTGAAGCGATTAAAAACGTAAAGCGACCAATTAATCTTTAGTTTGGTCAGAATGGAAACCATCATTTTGTACTGAAGGTTGGAAACTTTATCAAAACTTCCTTTTCTACATTCGATCATCTTTGCACATATGTCAGCCAGAATGGCATATTCGCCCTTCATGTCATTTTTCTTGAAGTTGGGCTCGTAGGCATCTTCAACTTCATCCTTCTTGATTAGCGCCCAGACTTTGGTATCATCTCCAAGAGTGACATTTTCGACTTCGGCACCATCGTTTGGAAGATTCAATAAAGATGATATAAGAGAAGGAGCGAGAACAAAGGTCTCACGAGCAAAGGGAACGCAAGAAATGGAGTTTCCATCGTTGGAGATTTTTGCATTTTTGAAGAAGAAAAGGGTTTCTTCCTCATAGATGTTAAAAACAGCAGTTATCATATCACGTAAACCAGATTCCTGGACGAGTGGAAGAATAGTCTGTAAAGGGAAGTTCTGGTTATCAAAAAGATAGTCCCAGTTAACAAGAAAACCAGCGTTAACAGTGACTGGTTTCTCAGATTTGGAAGATTTCCCTGCAGCAGATTTTGAAGATTTGGGTGCCATTGATGAATTGGAAAAGCTTTGGTAGAGGAGAGAAAAGATATTCTTTTTGCCATATGGAGAGAAAGAACTTTTACAGTAGAGAAATTTTGGAAGTGATAAAGTTGTACTGTAAAGGTTGTGAAGGGTTTAAATAGGAGGCAAAAATAACTCCTCAACTGGTAGATGAATGACACGTGTTAAGTTATAAATTTTGAAAATTGAAATAATTAAATCTGAGCCGTTTACTCATAAATACAGATGTCAAAAAGTGCGGTAAAATAGGGTAACAACTGTGAAATATGAAAGTTTGAAATCCGCAGTTACTTTTTCAAAACGTTTGAATAATTTTGCAATTTTCAGCGTGAAATACACGCGCCTGATAGTACACTGACACGTACTCAGACATGTGCAGTTACTGAACCGCCTAGTTTTTAGATAGGAATCATTAATCGTCAGTTTGATTTGATAGGCACGTGTGGACAGTTGTCAAATCTCATCTTTTGGACTTATCCACATGCTACTTTTGAGCGATGAAAACTAT
This sequence comes from Buddleja alternifolia, assembly GCA_019426215.1. Taxonomy (NCBI): domain Eukaryota; kingdom Viridiplantae; phylum Streptophyta; class Magnoliopsida; order Lamiales; family Scrophulariaceae; genus Buddleja; species Buddleja alternifolia. The sequence goes on along the minus strand of CM033407.1, from coordinate 13,812,172 downwards.
GCATGAGTTTTAGAAAAAGAATGTCATAACCCAAAACCTCACTTTTCATTAAATCATACATTAGCATAAATACATGCATTTGGATAGTTTATTCATGCTCAATCATAATAGTTTTGCTGTTTGCCACATCATGCTTAGAATTTTAAGCCACCAAATGTTTTCCTTTGCCCAAAGAAAGTAGCAACACCAATTATTCCAATTTTTAGGGACCAAAGTGCAAATTAACCTTATTTTTATGTCTAAGTCGGCCAAGAAGACTTCTAGAGAAAATTAGAGAGATAAACACTTCAAGGTCCCTTCATCTCCTTCAAAAACGAATCTGTCTGGCAGTTTCTGTGCATCCAAGTTTTTGGCTATCAAACCAGGTCCAAGTTGGGATCTCTTTAGCTTAAAATCTTCCTAAGACATCAAGGAACAATCCTATGGAGGCCAAAATTTCTTAGATATTACGAAAAGTTTCAGAATCGCCCAAACAGTACGCTTCAATCCTAGAACTCCAATTCTGCCAGCTGTTTTGGAATTGTGTCGTTTTTAGTGTTCCTCTTAGACTTTCACTAAGGTAGAGTACCCTATATTTTTTTTAGTATGTATATATGCATGTTATAATCTGTTTCTCAAGATTTGGTAAGGGTTGGAGTTGTGTGGAATTTTCTAAAAATCATTGAGTAAAACCGCCAGTCTGTTCGGCGGGATTGACAATTGCTGCTGTTTTGAGGTTATTTAGGTAACCTGGAAATTTTTGTTCCCTCTACACATTTTACAGTACATATATAAAGATATTATAGATACATCACCCAAATTTCAGAATTTTTAAATAAACAGGGGATTTTAGAAAAATAGTTGAATGTAAGGTGTCGGTTCTGAAAAAATCTGTTGGGACAGCCCTGTTTTGTTAATCGAATCGGAAATTAAATATGAACATATTATGTCATGTTATTCAATGTATTATATCAAGGGTATTTATGCATTTTGATGTGTTTAATAAGTCGAGATTCCAATAGAGGAGCAAAAAACGCCGACTAGACAAAGACATCTTGACGAGCCACTATTTGTGAGTATAATTGGGTGGCTTGATAATTGACTCATCCATTGCTTTGATTGCTATGTCTAAATAACTATTTTATTTGTCTACTTGTGTGATTGGGAAGCTTACGGTGTTATGAACGTGGTTATATGATGATTGAGTGATGGAAACGAATATGGTGAATATGATTCGTTGTGTAATAGAGGTGAACTACATGAACTTTAACAAGGTGGAAATGTTATTGATGACTTGATGATGAAAATGAGATAGATGCAATGAAAATGCATTCACTCGACATAAGAGGTTCTGTTATGGCTGCTATTAACCTTGAGCCATGTGTTAAAGAATTTCCAGTAAAAACTGGACCACAGAGTACCGTACGGCCACCCGAGTTCACTGAACTCCCATGTGTTATATGAATTACAGAGTGCCATGGCCATTTTCGTGATCATGATTTACTCTTGGTTATAGCAGGCTATTAACAGTAAAAGAAAATGACTAAGCATGTGCATCCTGTGTTTCTGTATGATATGAATTGAATGTGATATGATTATGGATGACGTTCTTATGTGACTTCAAATGAGAGATTGGTTGCTGATATTGTGTGCTTATAGGATGTCATTATCTCGTACTTGATTATACTTGCTGAGTTTGCGACTCACCAAACACAATGTTTTTTTTTTAGTGTTGTAGATAGAGTTGATCCGTGAAGATGTGTACATAAAGCTGAAGCATGGATCAAAGGTCGGCTGGCTGGTTTTCAAGTCCTTCTCCCTCAGCTCATCATTTGCGTATCATATAGGGCTTCTTTTTGGTCTCTTGTAAAGTATAATTACTAGATGTGTGTATTTATGTTTATGTCCAAGTTGAGGATTGTGCAACTAGTATGTGAATGATAACACTTGTATATAATGACCGAATGGGTAACGTATATATGTCTGCTCTTGGTATCTATGTGTTACGTGTAAAGATGTTACAAAGAATACTTAGCGTTAAAGTGAGAATCTTTTTAACGCTGAAGTCTTTTTGATAAAGTTCAATTTTTCAAAGCTGAGTCAATATAAATCAATTGCTTGGATTTATAAAAGATCTTTGCATTTTATTTTATTAAAGATTGATTTTGTCATGCATAATAGATAAGCGCTAGTGATTAATGCATAAAATTTTCAAAGTCATTTTTTATCACAGTCACTCATAGATTGAGACAAGTACAATTTTAAAGTTCCCCCTAAAATTGATGACTTATTTCAATAAAGACTTTTAGACATAAACATAAAGTGAATTCCCCCTAAATTATATGCCTATAAAATATGATGCTTTATGATTTAAGCGTTTAAATCGATCATACCTAATTCACTTCTTAAAGTGAGAAAGCGTTATTCGTTGAGCACTTTGGTGAAGATATCTTCCAATTGTTTATCAGTTTCAATAAAGTGCATGGTGATATCTTTCTTTTGAACATGGTCATGCAAGAAATGGTATCAATGTCAATGTGTTTGGTTCTAGAATGGAGGACAGGATTTTAGGTCATAGCTAAAGCGCTTTGGTTATCACAATGGATTGGGGTAGGACTTAAAATGATTCCATAACCTCTAAGTTGTTGCCTCATCCAAAGGATTTGTGCACAACAGCTCCCAGCGGCTACGTAGTCTGCTTCAGCGGTAGAAGTCGCTATGGATTATTGTTTTTTACTATGCCATGAAATCAATCTATCACTAGAAATTGACATGTACCACTAGTACTATTTACAAAATCTGCATATGGATAACCAATTAGTTCAAAGGGAGAGTCCCTTGGACACCATAAGCCCACATTTTGTGTGCTTTTAGGTATTTATGGATTCTCTTGGTAGCATTTAAGTGTGACTCTCTAGGATCAACTTGAAAGTGTGCACACATGCATACCGAAAACATAATGTCAGGTCTACTAGCGGTAAGATAAAGAAGTGATCCAATGATACCTCTATAGTTAGTGATATCAATCTTCTTCCCACTCTCATCTTTATCTAACTCAAGCATTTGGCTCATTGGAATTTTTGAAGATTATGCATTTTTCATACCAAATTTCTTAATCATATCTCTTGTATATTTAGCTTGATTTATAAATATGCCATTAGGGAGTTGTTTAACCTGTAATCTTAAGAAGAAAGTTAATTCACCCATCATGCTCATTTCAAATTGTTCTTGCATCATTTTAGAAAATTTCTCACATAATCACTTATTAGTAGAACCAAATATAATATTATCAACATAAATTTGGGCTAAGAGAATATCTTCATTATGGGTAATTTTAAATAATGTTGTATCGACGCTGCCTTTTAAAAAGCCTTTACCGATAAGAAAAATAGAGAGAGTGTCATACCATGCTCTTGGTGCTTGTTTAAGGCTATGGAGTGCCTTATCCAATTTGTAGACCATACTTTTCCCATGGTTGTTGATAAATCTTGGAGGTTGCTCCACATAGACTTCTTCTTGGAGTTTATCATTCAGGAATACACTTTTCACGTCCATTTGGTATACTGTGAATTTGTTGAATGCGGCAAATGCTAGGAACATCCTAATCGCTTCAAGACGGGCTACTGGGGCATACATCTTATCAAAATCGATACCCTTTTCTTGACAATAACGCTGAGCGACTAATCTGGCTTTGTTTCTTATAACAATGCCATCTCCATCCATCTTGTTCCTAAAAACCCATCTAGTTCCAATAACTCCTTGGTGAGTTGGTCTTGGTAATAGTGTCCAAACCTTGCTTCTCTCAAATTGGTTAAGCTCTTCTTGCATTGCTTCTACCCAACTTGAATCACTGAGCGCTTCATCCATTTTCTTTGGTTCCATTTGAGATAGGAAGCTTGCGAACATGGCCTCATTAATTGTAGTGGACCTAGTTCTAACAGGTGCTCCAATATCTCCAATTACTAGCTCTGGTGGATGGTCTCTAATCCATTTACGGTCTGGTTGGAACGGGTTGAGAAACTCTTGATTCTCAATCGCTTGACCCTCAATTGTCTCTTGCGCAGTCGCTGCATCATTCACAGTTTCAATTTGCTCTTGATGATCATTCTCTTCATGATCATCAGCGATTCTGACATTATCATCATTGGTAACCTCACGAGTAATCTTAGGAATAGGCACAAAGATCTCATCATCCTCATCATCATCACTATCATCACCAAGATTGATTTGTGATGCTTGTTGAGCAAGATCTTCAATTCCTACATCATCAGGATTAACCTTACTCGGTTCTTGGTTCGCATCATCAAACACAACATGAATGGATTCTTCTACCTTGGGTTTGATCTTATTTAGGATGCGAAAACTCTTTCCGTTCTTGGCATAGCCTAGAAAGATTCCCTCATCCGCTTTAGGATCAAATGTCTTTAAGCTTTAGGATCCATTGTTATGAATGAAACATTTTGAACTAAATACATGAAAATATGAAACGTTAGGCTTACGTCCTTTCCACAACTCGTATGGAGTCTTCTCATGTTGCTTGTTGATCATTCACTGGTTCTGAGTGTAGCAAGAGGTATTGATAGCTTTGGCCTAAAACCTTTGAGGCAGCTTAGACTCTGCAAGCATCGTCCTAGCAGCTTCTTTAAGCGTTCTGTTCCGTCGCTCGGCAACTCCATTCTGTTGAGGTGTTCTAGGAGCAGAATACTCATGAAGTATTCCAAAGTCTATACAAAACTTCTCAACAAATTGGTTAATAAATTCAGTTCCTCTATTACTTCTAATTCTCGTCACCTTTAAATCTTTTGAAGTTTGCAATTGACGGATTAGCATTGTGAGCTTGACACTAGTTTATTCTTTGGTCGCTAGGAATTCTACCCATGTATAGCGAGAGAAATCATCAACTATTACTAGTGAGTACTTTTTACCACTAACATTCATGATTTGAATAGGACCAAACAAATCTAGATGCAATAGTTCAAGAACACTAGAAGTAGATAGACATAGTTTCTTCTTAAAAGATGATTTAACTTGTTTACCCATTTGACATGCATCACATAAGCGATTCTTCTGAAAGGAACCCTTAGGTAATCCCTCTACTAGATTCAGCGATATTAACTTAGAGATTGTCTTAAAATTGAGGTGATTCATTTTTCTATGCCATAACCAACCCAATTCATTTTGACTTTTAGCAACAAAGCATGTGGGGCTGTTATCAATTGTAGAATTCCAATCTACTAAATACACATTGTTTGTTCTTTTTTCTCTTAATTTAGTAGACTTATTCTTAGCGTCGTTAACATAGCAAAAGTCGCTTGAAAATTTTACTTCAAAGCCTTTATCACAGAATTGACTAATGCTGAACAGATTATGCTTAAGACCCTCAACATAATATACATCACTAATCATGATGTTCCCCTTATCACTACTACAAAAATGACCTATGACAGCGGTTTTTTTGGGCCTATGACAGCGGTTTTAACCACTGTCATAGGCACCGCTGTTATAAGGGTGGACCTATTAGAGCGGTTTTTAACCGCTGTCATAGATCAACCTATGACAGCGGTTCCCTGAAAACAGCTATCATAGGGCCCCCCTATGACAGCGGTTTTCAAGAAACCGTTGTTAAAAAGTTCTAACTGTAGCAGCGGTTAGAACCGCTGTCACAGGTTCTAACTGTAGCAGCGGTTCTTCGGAAAACCGCTGTCACAGGATCAACTGTGACAGCGGTTCTTCAGGAACCGCTGTCAGAGGTTCACCACACTGTGACAACGGTTCCGAAAGAAACGCTGTCATAAGTACATTTTTTTTTTTAAATATTTATTGCCTTGTCATGATAGTACCTGTACAGTAATATGCAATAAACCAATTAGCCAACAAATTTCAACTAACAACAAAACATATTCAACATAAATAAACATCACCCCAAACTTCAATATTACCATCTCTTTCCTCCAGCAATAAAATGTTATAATCTCCAACAAAATGTACAATCAACTAATTAAATTACTAATGACCTTCCGAAATACAATAAATCAAATCTCAATTTACAACAAGTCACAATGTACAAAAACTACATTACCTAATTTCTAAGGAGCTGCTAAGAAAATGTAACGTTCAACTTCGCAGCGTACTTCATCAATTTGCTCATCAGTATAGAAGGGTTGACAATCATCAAAGTACTGCAAGATATATATATATATATATATATATATAGAGATTAATTGCAAAGTGAAATGACGTTTCAATTACCTACCAAAGGTTTAATAATTTCAAAAGTAATAGAATAGAATTAAGTATATATTAGGATTATGTATACCGCTGGTGGGATTATAGATTGTCCATGGCTAATAATCTCTTTCATGAATCTCATAACGAAATAGCCACAATCCACCTCGTTGGTCTACCGGGGCACTACAAAAGCAATCAAAGTTACGTTGTATTAGAAGACGAACTTCTATAGGAATATATAATCTCATGAAACTAGAAAACGCTAACCTTTATAGTAAACCATTTACAGACCGAGTTTTTGGATTTCCTGGATTGGTTGTTGCGGTTTGCACGAAATATGTGCACAGCTCTATAAAAAAATATATAAAACAAGAAAATATGTTAAAAACAAGCAATTATGTGAAATAAATACAATTTAAAAAAATATTAAATATAATGGATACATTGATTGAATGAAAAACTTACTGATTGAATTTTAGTATCATATCATCTCGGTATTGCGGCTCACCATGCATAGAATCCAGATAGTAAACAATCTCTTTAAATGGATCAATTGCAAGCAATAACCAATGACCCTTACAAAGCATTCAAAAGATAAGTTGAAAATTTGTTTTGCGTAGCTAGTTTTACAAATTAAAGTCGAGTCTTTAGTAGCTCACCCGGTGTTGTAAGGTGCAAGAAATAATTTATTCTGTTGTGCACTCTGTATCATAGCACGTGCTACGTACTGCACTTGTTGAACTGACGGGTCTGTTTGAGAAGCTATGGAATGTGGGCTAAGGAACCCGAAACTTGCTTCTTTCCCTTACGGGATCAAGTAGTTAAACCACAAACACCTAAATTGAGCATAAAAAATGAATTTCGAGTAACGAAAATAATCGTAGTTCAGGTGTAATAAAATAATTAAAAAACTTACTTTATGTACGCTGTAATGATAGAGGCTCCTATCTCTTTTCTACGCAGAAGGTGACAGATCTCCTCCTTTCCAATGAACTCTGGGAATGACAAATTCATAATGGCTTCGTCAATGTATATATTGATCTGAGCACCAATCTTCATCATCTTCGTGTACTTTCCTAGAAATACAAGGTCATTAGGGAGTCCATCTAGTTGAAGATCTGCACATATGTCTACTTCACCTACAGGCTCGGCCACTTGAGATTTTCCTTTGACAGCTGACCGCTTCGACGTCCCTGACTTACGATTTCTAGATGATTTGGACTGTTTAAGCAAGAAAATAAAATATGAATGTTACACACCAAAGTATATTTAGTAACCTCAAACAAATTGTTATAATTTATTAATGACTACATACCGGTGCAACAGTGACAATAACAAGACTCGCTGGCCAAGCAACAAAGGTACCCAGACCATTAGAAATGGAGAATATTTCATCATTGAGAGGGACGGGCAGGAGTGTATTCGCCTCAACTGCAGTGTCAATGCGCACTTTCACATTGTTGGTGGCTAATAGACAGTTGTGAAGTGTTCTATCAGTCTCCGATCGATTGTATAGCTGTCCTTTAGCCACCACACGATATGATGGTGATGAAAGTGCTAATTGACATGGAGTGATACCCTACAAACACACATATATATATATATATACAACATTATATTAGAAAGTTTTGTATGATTTACAGAAATAGAGAGTCGCAAGTTGTATGATTAATAAACAAGTTCAAATTTTTACCTCGGGAAGCATCTTATAACCGGGTTCTGGGCTGCTATCTTTCAAAGAAATCACGCCATCTTCATGTGGCTGACGCGAGTTAGGGGCTTCCAAAACATCAATTCATTGTTGCATGGCAACCATAGTTTCGGAGAGGTTTTTCACCATCTTTCTCAAGTTTTTCACCTCCTTTTCTGAAGCAGGCTTTGAATCCTTAAAATAGTCTCTTTGTGAGACCCCAAAGCCAACACCCCTAACGCGACCCGGATGCTCTTTCCTTTTAATAGCTTTAGCCAATAGGTCATCTCGACTTGTCTCATTTCCACTATGGCTAGTGTCCTCTTGTGAAATGCTCTCCTGTAATGATATATTTTTTTAAAAAAAAAATAGTGAACCTTGTGCTTTCAATAGAATTTCAAAACAAACACACAACACTTTATAGAGCTAAAATTGCCAATAACTCACCATTTCATTCACCACTCTTCTAACATTTTCGTTATCAATTTGATTTGTCGCATCGGAACGCGCAACCCTCCACACGAGTGCTCGTGTCACATCTGTACAATCGGATCCCGCATCCCTTCTTTTATTTCTCTATATTTTCATTAAAAAATATATGTATGCATTAACATAGAATTATTATTAAAAAAATTGTAAGGATTCACTGCTAAATGAACTACATACCTCCATTTGCTCCACAACAGCATGTCCAAGACTCCCTTTCCGGTAAGGATATTCATAGTCCTTTGCTCTTTCCTGATTGTCCATACTTATTTTCTGTTTATTACATTATCAAATTATTAGCTAAATATAAACGCAATAACCAACAAATGAAACCGTAAATTAAAATGACTAGCTACCTGCCAAGGTTCACCTAAGCGAACCTCTAAAAATGCCGCCCAATCGGCTTGGGATATCTCATATTGTGGAGGTTGGTTGACAGTAACGTTTCCATCATCATCTCGCACATACTTTCTGCTTATGTAGCTCCTGAAGTTACGTGCTAGCCTCCCAGCTTCTGCTAGTACGTACTTTTGTTGACTTTCGTCAATGTCAAATGCCAACTACAAAAAACAAACAATAAAGTATATATAAAATTATGATTTAGAGAATATGATAATACATTAACAGTTACAAATATGATAATATCCAAGTTACCTTCATCTCATCCCAAACGTTTTTTTTATTGGTGACGGGACTTTTCACCAATTACTCCTGGCAATCGACAGCTTCTGCCGAACCTGCACGCCTATATACCCAACAAATATTGATTTGTTGGGGTTAACTGGCTGACCTCTGTCATTCCAGCCGACAGGTAGCCTTATGCCTTTACTTCTGGCATTGATAACTTTTTTCATAGCCGTGGCACCTCTCCGTATCTCCTTCTCATGACCGCTATCTGATCCATATACATCATCCTCGGGAAAACTACCATCAGGATTTGAATCCATCGACCTACAAAAGACAAAAATACAGAAGTTAGATTCATATAAATTTGGCAGATTCATTTGGCAATAATAATTTTCAAATAGAAGTAATAAATCACAAAATAAACAAAATTATCCTAAACCACAAAATAAACAAAATTTAATCCTCAATTAAACATAATTAACCCCCAGCTAAACCAAATTAACCTTAAAATCAATCAAACCCCTATTTCCCTTAAATTTTTCACAAAAATAGGCAAATCTCAAGAATATAAATTTTCTAGCAACTAAGTATAAATATTGAAATAAGTCTATCATACAATTATGAAATAAATTCAAATACCTTTCATCGTTTTCTTTTTGTCGTTGGCTTAGCAGTCTTTTGCTTCCCATCGGTACGACCATTTTTTTTAGTTCGGCGACGAACTGACGGATTAATTCATATCCCCTCTTGGTGATCTTGTCGCATATACAATTCATCATCACTTATATCCAAGTCATCGTCACTATCAATTGATTTTGAATCACCTAATGAGATAGGGTTTTCTCCATCATCTTCACTTTCTTCATAATCACCATCAATACATGTATTTTTGTTTGCCGATAAAACAATGGACCACCTCTTATCAATAGGATCGGTAACAAAAAACACTTGTTTAGCTTGTGACGCTAAAATGAAAGGTTCATCTTTGTATCCCACCCTTTCAAGGTCTACTCGAGTGAAACCTATTTCACTATTATCGACACCATGTTTATTGTCAACCCACCTACACCCAAATACAGGCACCCGAAACCAATTATAATCAAGCTCCCATATACATTCAATCACCCCATAATATGATAAATCGGCATAGATAGGATTATTATCTTTCGCACTTGAGATATGCATTGCTTGAGCTACAAGACTCACACCACAATTCTGCATTGTACTTCGTTCATCTTGGTCTTTTGTATAGAATGTGCGACCATTTATACGATAACCTGAATAACAAAATACTAGTCTGTCCGGACCCATCGACAGTCGTGTCAATTTATCTGAAACTGAAAGCTGTGGATTCTCTTTCTGTTTTTCTTCAAAATGCTTTCGGAACCAATCGATGAAACTCTTAGTATGCTCTCTTGAAATCCAACTCTCATTTTTAATTGGATTGAATCTCCTAAGTTGGTTCTTATGCTCTTCAACATATGGGTCAACCTCATCGGTGTTGTGGAGCACATATAGGTGTGCCTGATCCCTTTGTGTAATATGAACACTAACTAATTGCTTTCCCATTAATCCGACTCCTTCTGTTCCCCCTCCCACAACATGAGACTTTGGAAGCTCTGCAACATTAGAATCTGTCAGATACTCTGTGCAAAATGTAATTGCTTCATCAACTATGTACCGTTCAACAATGCAACCTTCCGGTCGACTACGAATTTTCACGTAGCCTTTCAATACCTTCATATAACGCTCAGCCGGATACATAGATCTCATAAAAGCCGGTCCACATAGTTGAGTCTCTCTAACCAAGTGAATGGGTAGATGAGTCATTATATCAAAAAAAGCAGGTGGAAAATACATTTCAAGCTCACACAAAGTGATCACAATTTGTTTTTGAAGTGCAGGAAATTGCTCAGGATCAAACACCTTGCTCCACATTGCTTTGAAGAAGAAACAAAATTTAGTTATCGTGTCTCTCACCTTTTTTGGTAAAATGGCCCGTATAGCAATTGGTAACAAATGATCCATGATTACATGACAATCGTGAGTCTTCAAGTGCTTTAGCTTCAAATCCTTCATTGATACAAGATTGCTAATGTTTGAAGAATACCCTTCTGGAACTTTCACTCAATTAAGAAACTCACATAATGCAATTTTTTCTTTACTGGCTAGAGTGTGAGCTGTTGGAGGCAAATAAGTACGTTTCCCCTTATTTGTTGGTGCCAATTTTCCTCTTATCTTCATTTCAACCAAGTTTAACCGTGCTTTTACGCCATCTTTTGTCTTTTCGGGCACATTTAGAAGTGTACCAATGACGCTATCAAATACATTTTTCTCAATATGCATTATATCGAGAAAATGTCTAACATGTAAAGACGTCCAATACGGCAACTCAAAGAAAATTGACCTTTTTTTCCACCCAGTTTTTGCAAGGCCACCTGCAAAAGTCTTTCCAAATTTAACCTTCAAGTCTCTTACATTCTCAAACACTGAGCTCGGCCTTCTTCTATATTCCCATTGAAAGCTTTCTTCCACCGACGATATCGATGGTTCCGATTCAGCCATCTCCGATGCCCTTGGAATGCATATTTCTGGGAGTGTGTCAATCGATATTGATCTGTACTCTTGACATATATGGGGCATCCACATTGGCCATGTACACCATATCCCTCGAGGTTTGCTCTTGCCGAAAAATCATTGATTGTTCCAAATAACATGACTCTGAGATTAAAATTTTCTTCTCTCAACCCGTCATATACTTGAACACCGGTGTCCCACAACACCTTCAAATCCTCAATTAAAGGAGCCAAGTAGACATCGATATCATTTCCAGGTTGTTTCGGCCCAGAAATGAGTATAGGCATCATTATATGCTCCCGCTTCATGCATCGCGATGGGGGAAGGTTGTAGATCATCAAAATCACCGGCCATGTACTATGTGAGCTACTTTGTAAGCCATGAGGGTTCATGCCATCTGTAGCCAATACAAGGCGCAGGTTTCTTGATTCTTCACCAAATTCAGGGAAATCATCATCAATCTTTTTCCATTGAGGAGAATCTGAGGGATGTCGAATCTTATCATCTTCAATCCTTTCTTCAAGCCTTCTATCAGCATGCCATGTCAAGTCCTTGGCTAACTCTTTACTACTGTACATGCGCTTAAATCGTGGTATTATAGGCAAATACCACAAGGTTTTGACAGGCGCAGATCCATTCTTCTTGTACCGTGAGGCGCCACATTTTGGACAGGCCTTCAATGATGCATAGTCAATTCTAAATAATACGCAATCATTGAGACAGGCGTGTATCCTCTCATATCCCATGCCAATTGATGTTAACATCCGTTTAGCCTCATAAGTACGATTAGGTAACACATTATCCTCAGGTAGCATGCTTTTTAATAAACTAAGCAAGTCTGTGAAACTCTTATCATTCCACCCATTGTTGGCTTTTAACTTGTATAGATTAAGAACTGCTTTCAATCTCGTGAATTTACTACCACTATACAGTGGTGTCTTTGAATCACTGGTCAAATTGTCAAACATTTTTGGACAATTTCGCAAATCCTCCTCAATCACATTTGTCATCTCCTCCAAATGATCAGGTTCATAATCATTCATGTTGAAATCCTGTGATGGATATGATGTACCACCCAAATCATCCAACGGGACACTGCTTTCACCGTGTCTTGTCCAACGTTTGTAGCTTTTATCAATTCCATTACACACCAAATGATCTTCCAACTCACGTGGACTAATTTTCTTTCCAAAACAACAACGTAAACACGGGGAAGTGATCCTAGTTCGATCAGGTGCATGGTCAACCGCAAACTTTATGAACTCTTTCACCCCTTTCTCATACTGTTCCGACATACGATCTGTTAAAATCCAACTTCGATCCATTTTGATTCTGAATTAATCAAATTAAACAATTTTATCATCAGTTGATAGTTAAATTAATTAAATAATTCTTATTTTAATTTATTTCCCATTATTCTAGAAAAAATTCGGCAGAGTAACAACGTAAAAATCTCTACCAAGTTCTCGACTTAATCTTCATCCGGGTAGGTTGAATCCAACACAATACGGATCTTACTATCCGCTAAAATCCAATTTCGATCTTAATTAATTAAATTAAACAATTTTAACATCCGTTCAGTAAAATTATTTAAACTATTTTCATTTTAATTTATTTCACGTTATCCTAGAAGAAATTCGACAGAGTAGCGACGCCAAAATTTCTACCAAGTTCTCGACTTAATCTTCCCCCAAACTAGCAACCAACAAAATTCGTATATTTCAACCACAACAAACATAATCTTATAATCTTTCACCCACAACAAACCCAAAATGCCGATCTTACTATACGAAAATATTGATCACCAGTTGGATCACATAAAACATCATATTTCTACAAATACTGATCACCAGTTGGATCACATAAATCACATAAAACTAAAAATAAAGCACCATTTTATAAAAATATATTGATCACCAGTTGAATCACATAAAGTATCATATTTCCAACAACTACAAATATTGATCACCAGTCGGATCACATAAAACTATAAATAAAACATCATATTTTCAGCAACTAAGTATAAATATAGATCACCAGTTGGATCAATGTACCCTAAACCACCAAATAACCACAATTTAATCTCAAATCAAACGTAATTAACACCCGACTAACCAAAATTAATACTAAATTCAGTCAAATTTCTAGTTCCCTTAAATTTTTTAAAAAATAGGCAAATCTCAAGAATATACACAAATATATATACATACACCCACACATACACAAATATATACATACACCCACACGTACACAAATATATATACATATACACCCACATATACACAAATATACATACACCCACACATACACAAATATATATACATACACCCATATATACACAAATACACTCACACATACACAAATATATATACACCCACACATACACAAATATATATACATACACCCATATATACACAAATACACTCACACATACAAAAATATATATACATACACTCATATATGCATACACCCACATACACATACATCTATATATACTCTATGTGTGTGTGTATATATATATATTTATATTTATCTAAAAGAAAATACCTAAACTAAATGGGCGGCGGCGGCGGCGGAGGTGGGCGGCGGCGGGTACTATCTATATATATATATAGGGTTAATTTTATATATATATAGAATATATACATATATATGCACATATATATATATAGAATATATACATATATATGCACATATATATATATATCTAGAAAGAGAAAGAGAAAGAGAGAGAGAGAAAGATACCGGATCTACAGACGGCGGAGAGAGAGATACCAGAGCGAGAGATAGAGAGAGAAACCGAGAGAGAGATCGAGAGATAGAGAGAGAAACCGAGAGAGAGAGAGAGAGAGAGAGAGAGAGAGAAACCGAGAAGACAACGGCGGACGGCGGACTGTGGTGGTGGTGGTGAGAGAGTTGAGAGAGAGAGAGAGAGAGAGAGAGAGAGAGAGAGTAAGAGTGAGAGAGAGAGGGGGCCGGGTTGTAGAAAACCCGGCCCCTGTGCCAGCGGTTCAACCAAACCGCTGGCACATGTGTGTTTGTTCTAGAGGTTCGGCCAGAACTGCTGGCACAAAGTATACATGTACCATCGGTTTGGCCGAACTGCTGGCACATGTTTGTTTGTGCCAGTGGTTCTGGCCGAACCGCTGTCGCGTTCAAATATATATTTTTTTCTTAATTTTTTTCTGACACCTATGACAGCGGTTTGGATCAAACCGCTGTCATAGGTCCGAACCGAGTACCCCCTATTACAGCAGTTTTCAAAACCGCTGTCATAGGTACGCTGTCATAGGGCTTTTTGTAGTAGTGTATGCATGATACCTATACCTTTGGTTTTACCTTTGGAGTTATCACCGAATATAACTTGAGGATCGTTGGTAGTTCGATAGTTGACTAGAAGATTTTTGGAACCTGTCATGTGTCTTGACGATCCACTATCAAAGTACCAAACTGATGTATCGGTGTTGGCTCCAGGTACCTGCATTTAAAGGACAGTTTTAATTCTTCTTAGGTACCCATGTTGTCTTGGGTCCTTCATTGTTAGTAACTTTGGTTTGAATTAAAACTTTAGGAACCCATATTTACCTAGTCTTCATTGTAGGAATACTGGCCTTCCTGGGTTTCACATTGTGTTGTGTGTGCTTTTTGGCTGTATAATAATATCCTCGATTATAATAGTAATCATAATCATAGTCATAATCATAATCATCATAGTATCGATAATATGATCTTGACTGCCTTGCATTTTGACGTTGGTATTTCCTTGGCGCTGGCTTGGGTTGCAATTTTGGTGCTTAACGTTTAGCGCTTGATTCACAGTGGTCAGGTTTACCCTTGGCCTTTTGAGCATTTGGATGAACATGTCTTTGTGAATCATTTGCTTTTGCCTTTCCTTTCCCTGAGTTAGCTTTGACTTT
The DNA here is from genome assembly GCA_019426215.1 of Buddleja alternifolia. Lineage (NCBI taxonomy): Eukaryota > Viridiplantae > Streptophyta > Magnoliopsida > Lamiales > Scrophulariaceae > Buddleja > Buddleja alternifolia. The sequence continues at coordinate 13,796,668 of CM033407.1, read as the reverse complement.
CTCATTTGGGCTCATACCATTGTCACTTGGTTCATTCAGTGTTTGACTTTGTCAACCTTTCTCAACAAAGAAAACACCCTTTCGTTTGTTGTTCGCCGTAACATTAGATTTATTTGGTTGTTTACCTAATTTATTACATCCTAAACCGGTCTTTTCACCAAACATTCTTGTTACTACAGTCACATTATCCAACTTTCTTGAAGCTTTTGATAATGATGAGGCAAGCTGCTCTGATTTAGCAAGTCTAGCGATCAGATCAGCTTCTCTCTTGACTATTATATCAAGATCGCTTTTCAATTGAGTAATCTCACTCTCAAGCGATTGGTTCTTCTCAATGCATTGTTGCTGAACTTGCAACTTTGCTTTGAGCGTTACTTTATCACTTGTGAGCGATGAAATAATAGCGAAGTGATTTTGATATATTTTAGTGGCATCTTGACAATCTTTATAATATTCATTAACTTTGTCAAGTAATTCATCATATGAAAGAGGATGAGATAATTCTGTGGCTACCTTAGGTAGCGAATCGTCAGACTCTTCATCATCTCTTGTCATGAGACAAATCAACGCTGAGTCACTTGTTGGCTCATCATCACTGCTTTTATCTGATGATTCCAAATCCTCTTCAGGTGCGGAGAATGGTTCAGATTCCGCTAGCAAACCTTGTTAGCGAAGGTTGCTCCTGTATTGGTTTCTATCCTCATAGTCTTGCCTTGTTGTCTTAGACACATTTGGGTAAGGTCAATTTACCTGGTAGTGCCCTGGTTTCCTGCAATTATAACACAAATTAGTTTTCATTTTATGTTCAGTGGTTAATCGCTTTGAAACTACTAGTGCTGAGAGATTCTAAGTAGGAGTAGGAGCCGCTTGGTATGGAACTGGCGCTAGAGGCTGAGGTGCAGAATACACTGGCGCTGGTGCAGGGGGAGGGGTTTGAAATAAAGTTTGTCCAATGGGGTTTCTCTTTTCATATTTTAGAAATTTTTGAATTTCTTGACCAATAAAGCCATCTCTTTTTCTTCATTGGATTCCGTTGATTTCACCTCACTAATCGCTTTACCCTTACTTTTGGTGGTAGCGATAAAAGCTCCTGATTCAGTCGCTGAAGTCGATGTGTTGCTGACTTCACCCAATTCGAACTCAAATGCCTTTAGCTCTGAAAACACATGTTCTGGAGTAAGAGTCTCCAATGTCTGTGATTCTCTCATAGCAACAGTCTTAATTAAATACTTGCTTGGAAAACTTCTGAAAATCATATTGACCATTTCCTTGTTGGTCAACTCCTTGTCTAACAACGCTAACTCTGTAATGAGTAAAGCAAACCTTGCGTCCAATTGTTCTAGCGTCTCATTGGTCTGCATCTTAAAATGCTCAAATCTTTGCGTGGCTATGGAGAGCTTGTACTCCTTCATTTGTGCTGAACCTTCACACACTATAGCCAACTTATCCCATATTTCTTTGGAAGTCTTACATTGCTTCATTTTGTTGAACAATGCATCATTGTCTCCTAACGCTGAGTAAAGAGCACGTCGTCCAACATTATCTAGGTTCGCTCTTTTTCTATCGTCTGGCGTCCATTCTAACTTGGGTTTTTCAACATAACCATCTGGAGTTGCTTCATCAGCTCCAGGTGCCCGAGTTATCACTTTCACGATCTTAATGGGGCCATCTGAAATTGCATCACACATTTCATTATCGCAAGAGCATAAATAAGCGAATGCTCTAAGTTTCCAAGAATCATAGTTTGATTCTACCAACTTAGGCATTTTGTTAAAAGCCCTAATGAGATGTTTTAAGAGAAAATTTTAAAGCGACTAAGTTTAGAAAAATGGATCTAAACAAGCAATTACGCTCGGAAACGCTTAGGTTTCTACTTCAACCGCTCTGATACCACTTGGTGGTTCCAAGTGGCATACAAAAAGGTCTAGAAGGGGGAGGGGGGGGGTTGAATCAACCCTGAAGTCTTTTTTGACTTCAAAATTTTTGTATCACTTTTAAAGATTAGAACGCTTAGACAACTAAGCGCTTTGGTCAGACGCTTCAGTAAAGATAACTTAGACTTAGTGATTTTAGCAATTTACCAAAGTAGGGTAAATGCTTAGATCGCTTAATCAGGGTTAGCACAGCGGAAATGATTTTACAGCTTTAGCGTTCGTTTTGGTTAAATAGTCGCTTAGCAGATTAGCTTGTCTTTTTCATAATAAATGATATGATATAAAATAAGACAATAATGAAAGTAAATGACACAAGAAATTGTAAGGTTCACTGGGTGATGTAATCCCAGCTACGTTCTTCTTCTCCTTTTTCATTTGGAGGGAATTTACTATGTTGATTATCAAAAAATCACACAGAATCTTCTACAAGGTAGTAAAGAGGTGAAAATGATCTCGGGCTCCTTGATCACACAGATTTCAGCACCAATGAAGATCTTCTTCTACAAGCTTCTCTCACTCAGAAATACTGCCTGTAAGGGGTTTCAACTACATTCTCACTCAGATGAAAGGTTGAGGGTTTTGTCACACAGGTTTTGTTTGTTTTTGAAAAGATCAAACAACTTGGAATATCTCAGTAGTAGTTTAGGTTTCTTCTTTGGAAGATGCTTGAGATATTTGTGACTGTATGGAATGTACGTCAAAAGCTTGAAGAATTTTGGCTATGGAGTTTCTAAGCTTTTCTTTGAACGAGAATTTTCAGCAAAGTTTTCTTGTGCATGTACATATGTCTCTATTTTAGAGTTTGCTGGAAGTAAGATATTTATAGGCATTTTCTTAGGATTATGTCCGTTGGACACTTGTAGGAGCGTGCATTTCACGCGGTGCGTGATTCTACCTTGTCTCTGATATTCCTGAAATTCTACTGGTTCCTATTGGACGGGAGCAGCTATAAACTCTAAAATTCTGACAGTCTAGTCAAAAGGTGGCTTGTCCACAAGTCATAATAGCTTATCATATTTAATGCACTTATCAGGCATTTAATGCATTTGAATTTATTTCCCGTTGGAAATAAATGTCCATTGAATGATTGCATTTAAGTCCTTTATGACTTGAGGAATTACTTCCGATGAATCTGATACTGATCGCTAAAGTGCTATGAGCGCTTGATCCATAAATCCTGAAATAGTCCTTTAGAGTTTGATAGTCGCTTGGTGTAAGAGGAAGCCTAGTCTTAAAACATGTTAGGATATGGGGATGCCCTACCTATGTGAAAAGGGACAAAGATAGAGAAACTGGAGGCTAAGTCCTTGAAATGACATTTTGTTGGTTATCTCGAGGATTCTACGGGATACCTCTTTTACCTAGATGATGATCAGAGGACCATCATATCCTTAGAGTATTACTTTCTATGAATTCGATTAAGAAAGTGGAGATGGTAGAAAGATTGTTCTTCAAGAATAAAATGAAAGTACTTTGAGAACTACTATTCAAGAAACACAATGCAAGCCCATTATGACACAACCACCAATGATTTGGTCAGGTAGAGTATCTCAGCCGCCTGAGAGATATGGTTATCTGTTGCAAGATAAACATGGTGTATATGTTGTAGTAGAAGAAAACCATGGATATGATCTCTCTACCTATGACCAAACGATGGTGTATGGACTCTACGAGATGGTGTGAAGTTATGGAAGAGGATATGAATTTGATTTCTTCGAACCAAGTCTAGACTCTGGTAGATCACCTCGAAGGTATTGTACCTGTTAGATACAAGTGGATCTACAAGAGAAAGATTGGTACGAATGGTGAGGCCAGACTAATGGTAAAAAGGTATAGTCAAAGGAGGGCATTGACTATGAGGAAGCCCCTTTTGACCTTAGTCATGAGCAAATCAATAAGAATCCTGCTTGCCATAGCAACACACCTAGACTGTGAAATCTGCAAGATGGATATGAAGACCACATTCCTTAGTAGATTCCTGGAAGAGGACATCTACGAAGAATGGCCCAAAGGTTTCATATCCAAAGCTAATTTCATAAAATCTGCTAGTTAGACAAGTCCATTGATGGACTGAAGCAGACCTCTCGTAGATGAAATCTTTGCTTTGATGACATAGTTAAAAACTATGGGAATGTCAAAAACAAAGATGAACTAAGTGTATACTAGAAGACCAGTGGGAGCTATATATCATTTCTGGTTCTATATATAGACGATGTTCTACTTATAGAAAATGATGTAGGCTTATTGACTTCGGTCAATACATAGTTCTCGAGAACATTTTCCATGAAAGACTTGGAAAATATCACTCGTATCCTTGGAATTCGTCTTTATAGGGATAGAGCGAATAGAATGATGGAACTTTCCCAAGCCCTTTACTTAGAGAATATCCTAAAATCATTTAGGATGGAAGATCTGAGAAAGGGCTCTTGCCTTTGAGACAGAGGGTTCATCTCCCTAAAAATTGACGAATCCTCATAGTGAGGAAGGCCGAAAGGAGATGAATGTGAAACCCTATGCCTCAGCAGAGGGTAGCAGTGTGTACACAAGATAGTGTACGGAACCAGGAAAAGCTTACGCTATGAGCGTAATAATTGGGTTCAAGCTAACTTGAGCAAAGATCAGCAGATAGTCTAGAAACGTGCATCCTAAAGTACTTGAGAAGAACTAAGGATATGTTTCTCTTCTATGAAAAATGGGAAACAAAGTATGGACAATTACATGTCTGACATGGACGACTGAAAGTCCACACCTGGGTTTATACTCACCCTCAATAGTGGAATTGAGTCTTAGAAGGGTTTCAAGCAAAGTACCACCACTGCTTCCACTACTGAGAGTGATTATAAGGCTACCTCAGAGGCTGCCAAGGAAATTGTTTGGATTTTAAAGTTCATGGAGGAACTTCAAATGGTTCCTAGCCTGGGGTTCTCATTGTAACTGTGACAACAAAAGAGCTGCAGCGCAGAGCAAGGGAACCAAGGTCTTGCAATGAGTCCAAACACATTAAGAGAGAGTATCACATGATTGGAGAAATTGTTGTAAAAAGGCTGTATAGCCGTGCAGAAAATAGCCGCAGCCAAAAGCATGGCTGGCCCACTCACCAAGCCAATATCACAGGCAGTGCTAGATTGACATCTTCTAAAGATGGGTATTAGATACCATGGCAATTGGCATTGAGTGCAAGTGGGAGATTGTTAGGAGTGTTCCCTCATATGCCAATGAGGAATTAGATTAAGTAGGGCACTTAGTTGTATTATACACCTAATAATAAATATAGAAAGGCATTATCTTTTGTTCATGTAAACCTACATGGCATTTATATGTAATGAACAAATAACTAGTCCATGTGTATCAAGGCAAGTCTTCCACTCTTTCTGGGATGAGGAGAAGGGCACTGGAAGGACTTGGTACTTGAACACTCAAAAGCGTTCGCGAGTCAAAGAATCTTAATTGGGCATTAAGATTCGAATTGGGCATTAAGATTCGAATAGACTTGTATGACACATGCTCTGACAAACAGTGCCAGTTGAACACTATGGGATAGTGAGAGTTTGTGTCATAGATACATTAATGGAATTAATGTATTCGAACACGGCTCGCAGTAATCCGATCACATGGGTGTTTACTCAATGACTGTCAATGATTGGATTACTGACTATGATAGTATGCGTGAGCCTTTGACTTGAGGATTCACTATCACGATGTGCTTGTGACGTTGGATCTGTTACTAGAGTAGTTAGACCCAATTCACCCGTTGGTGGGGCCGACCTCGAAGTGCGATCCCAATGGACAAGTAGCAGTTGTGAAGTGATTGCCAAGAAGGGATTCACTGTCTTGAAATTAAACGAGTAGATACCCTATGCGATCATAGGTAACTGAAATGGAAGGTCTTTGGCCAAAGCAATAAAACTGACTTGTGTGGGACACAGAGGGTAGTTGTGTCATTTCATGTTACTATGATTCATAGCATAGCATCGAGTTATGTGAGTTTGACATATTCCATGACTCTCACTCAATTGGGGTACATCAGTGAAGGGCTTATACTCATATGGAATTCACAGTCAAGAGGTTCGTAGTGACATAGTCATTTCGTACTTGGTTGGGCTACGATGTAAGGCCACGGGGCTGGCTAGGTGTCACCCACATCCTTTGGTATCCTCCCATTGCCAATCAAGATGAACCTAGAGAGTCGCGCTAAAAGGAATGAGCAGGAAATCACTTTGTGTACTTGGAGGGGCATTTTGGTAATTTGTCATTAGATGGACAAATGAATTGAGTGGACGAACTAATTTAATTACTTGTTTAATTGGATTAAACAATAGAACATTAAAATTAATTAGTTTGAATATTTATTTAACTGGGTTAAATAAATTTGGTTGAATTAAATATTAATTTAATCACATACATATTTAATTGAATTAAATATGAAATGTAATTAAATTAAAGTGGACTAAGTTGACTGGGCCAACTTAGCCCACTTGTCCGTCCACATGGGCCTATGAGGCGTGTAACCTAGGTCCAGGTAGGAGGATTCTGTTTAAATCCTCCAACACTTAGACTTAGGTTAAGAGATTTGAGTTGCCACCAAAATAACACAGTAAAGAAGAGAGAAAATATTCTCTCCCTCTTCTTCTCTTCTAGCCGCCATTTGGAGATGGAGGAGGAAGATTTCTGGCGAATTCCGCGCGTGATTATCTAGAGGCAGGAGTCCCGGGCATTGCTGCTGTAGACGGTAGATCAAGAAATGAAACACGCTACAACAAGGTTATTTACGTTTTTTCGTATTTATTGTCTTTGTTTAAAATCAACGAGAGCCCAAATTGATCCATGGCTTCGAGAATTGAAATTTTATCCCGCTGCATTTTTCGTGTATCGATTCCCAATAATTAGTCCATGAAAATGTGTAATAGTAGAATTGCTAGGTTTTTGTATGGTTTATATGCATGTTAGCATGATATGAGTTAATATGCTTTGTGAGACCATGTTGAAATATTTAAAATTCTACCAATTAAAATAATATTGAGTTAATAAAATCCCTCCACTAAGCTTTTTAAAATTAGAATTACTATAAATGTGTAATGCTTCCCAGTTATAGGGGTTCTGCATTTAGAAATAATTTAAAATTTTATTAAGTGCATAAAATGCCTTAATCGAAGCATATTTTACCCCAGAAACCTGTTCGGTTGCAAGGTGAAATTCAAATGTTAGATTATAGGAGTTAGTGGGAATGAACTCGGGTAGTTCACGAGCTTAGAAACCTGTTCGGTTGTGGTTTGATGAACTATGGGGAAAGGTATTGAATCATTTATTGGATAAATTGGTGTACGACACCACTTTGGGTAATCAGTGGGCCACAAATTAGTTAGGTTGCAACCCACTGAATTGTTTGAAGAACTCAATACTCACTACGAAATCTATCCAACGAGATTTCCGAAAAATTGCAGTGGGAGTGCAATGTTTCGAAAAATGTAGTGGGAGCTAAGTGAAATTAAAGTCCTAGTTTTACTTGTGTACAATATAAACCTCCTAATTAAATCTTGTTTATTTTCTGCGTTTATTATATCCCTCTCTTGAAAATTAACCCGTTTAAACTTATGCTCGAAAATTTTGTCTGAACTGGCTTAACCAAATCAACAGACTTAGAAACTTGAAGAAGGTCCTCGGTTCAGAGTCGTTGACTTGTATGCTTGAAGCAAGCATTACTCAAATCTAAGAATGGGACGATGAGTAGGGCTTAAATATGAGACTAGACATAGAATCATGTGTTTTGGGAACAGCTGTTCTATGACCGGTTTTCTCAACTTTTTGCATTCTACATTCTAGAGCTAGTGCTCATGATTGAAGTATTAGAAAGAAGTACAAAAGTTGGAGAAACAAGAGGTGATCAATATTGGAACCAGACATGGTGTCGGGTGTATCCAAATATAGTCCACCTCTGTTCTTTTATAATTTTGAACACGTGTGGATGATTGATTAGTTTTATCAAATGGCATTAAGAAAGTTATCATTTTCTGACTTAGTCAAGAAATGGTACTTCTTTAAGTTTGGTAATAACTTTCATAGCATTTATTTTGGAAATAAGTGTGGGAACAATACATCCTTACTAAAATTGTTAACACGATATGAAATTTTGGAATTAGTATATTGTGAACACATAAATTAGAGAACGTAGTATGCTAGAAATAAACTGGAAGAATTTTTTGGCACCTAAGATTAGGTCATGCCTTACGAGCATAAGATTCACTAATTAGGGAAAACATGGGGGTACAAGCCAATTGGGATTGGATCCCTATCCAAACTTAAGAATCTTATCTCATAGGCAAGATGACCAAATCTCCCTTCACAGGGAACATATTAAAGGGCCGCTCACTACTACAAAAATACACTATTACAGCGCACCTATTATAGCGGTTTTGGAAAAACCGCTGAACGGAGGCCCCTATTACAGCGGTTCGTAATGAACCGCTGTAGTAGGCAACCTATTACAGCGGTTCTTTAGTGAACCGCTGTAATAGGTTGGAACCTATTACAGCGGTTCACTAAAGAACCGCTGTAATAGCTTTTTATTTTTTTTAAACTTTCAAAACCCATTTCAGATCCCACCCCCCATTTCAGATCCCGCCCCCCATTTCAGCTCTCTACTCTACTCTCTCTCTCTCTCTACTCTCTCTTTCTCTCTGAACGCCGCCGCCACCACCACCCTATTCTCTCTCTCTCTATACTATTATTAGGTGAGTTTGAAGTTTTTGACGCCGCTGAGTTCATCGACGATTCTCACCGGTTTTTTTGGTTTTTTCCACGCAGATCTAAGCCATGAAAGGAGGTAGATCTAAGGCTGAGTCGAAGAAAGCTGATGCTAAGTATGAGCGCTCTTCTTTTTCGTTTTCGTTTTTCAGATCTGTAATTTCTTTTTTGTTTCCATGTATGAACGCTCTTCTTGGTTTTGGTAAATAATTCTCTTTCACTTGTAGCTGTAGATGTATTATTGAGTGTGATTCGTTTAGATGTTGATTTCGTTATGGATGGTTTTGTTTGATGTACACAGTGAGGACTTTAGGAAGACTTACATATCTGCTGTGGGTAGTTGTTGTTTAATCATATTTCAGAAAGATTTGTTTTTGTTTAATCATATTGTGACTTTAGTTTAAATGCAGGATGAAGTTTTGCCAACTCTTTATGGTGTTTAATTTTTCAGCTCTTGATATATTCTTGTGGAGGAACAAGAAAATATCCGCTGGAGTACTTGGTGGAGTGACTGCAGTTTGGGTTCTTAGTATTTTGTTTGGCTTTAAAAAAAAAAAACTCACCTATTACAGGGGTTATAAAAATAACCGCTGTAATAGGTACCCCTATTACAGGGATTATAAAAATAACCGTTGTAATAGGGGTACCTATTACAGCGGTTATTCTTATAACCGCTGTAATAGGGGCCTATTACAACGGTTTTTTATCGCTGTAATAGGGCTGAACCCTATTACACCGGTGCCTATTACAGCGGTTAAAAACCGCTGTAATAGGTCCAAAAAAACCTCTGTAATAGGTTTTTTTGTAGTAGTGGCTCAAGTTCTAAAATTTGTGCGTACTGACGTCTATGGTTGAATATATGGTATCTTACTAAGATACTACAATTGGATTGTAATGTCAAGTGTATGATTTCCTAATTTGACCTGTTCCTAAAAGAACGCAACATAGTTTCACAGTTTATACTTCCAGCGACTCTACAAATGAATAGTGTAGTAGTATGCAAGAACGAGACATCGTTGGACATGACTCATTCTATGCTAAGCTACACAGAATTACCCAATTCATAATGAGTCTTACGCTACTCATAGGTTCATCTTGAATAGATATCCCTCCAAATTCATTCCTACGGCACCATATCAGATGTGGCGCCAGTGGAAGCCTGATCTTAAACACGTGACTGTATGGGAATTCCTAACCTACGTAGAAAAGATAAAGGTAAAGAATCTGAAGGCTTGGTCCCTAAAAGGATGTTTGGTTAGTTATCCCAAAGATTCAGTGGGAGAACTTTTTCTACTTACATGGATCATTATGGCCTTAGAGGTCTGTTGTCTTGAAGATAAGATCGTTCGAGAAATTGGAGGAGGTGGAAAGATTATTGTAAAAGAATAAAACAAAACATCTTAGGACACTACTATTCAAGGAACCAAACTAAGCCCATTAAAACACAACCACCAACGATTGATATGGAAGAGTCTCTCAGCCGCCTGAGAGAAGTGGTTGTCTGCTACAAAGAAAGCATAGGATGAATGATGTAGCAGAGGAGAACCAAGGACACAATCCCTCTACCATGACAAATAAATGGTGGATATGGACTCTACGAGAAGGTGTCAAGGTTATGAAAGTGAAGATGGATTAGATGACTTTGAATCAATCCCGGACTCTAGTAGATCTCCCCAAGAGTTTTGAACTCATTAGAGGCGAGTACATCTACAAGAGAAAGATTGATTTGAATGGCAAGGCCAGGCTGATGGCGAAATGGTGTAGTCAAAAGAAGGGCATTGACTATGAGGAAGCCCCTTTGCCATTAGAATCTTACTTTCGATAACAACATACCAATATTATGAAAATCTAGCACGTGGATGTGAAGACTCGTTCATAAATAGATTCCTCTGGAAGGACATCCATTTCGAACAGCCCAAGGGTTTCACATTTGAGGTCGATTATCATAAGGTCTACATGCTGTATGAATCCATTTATGGATTTAAGCGGACCTCTCATAGTTAGAATCTTCACTTTGATGACATAATTTGGAATTATGATATCATCTAAACGAAGAAAGACCATCTGTGTGCAATAAGGTCAGTGGGAGTGAGATATCATTTTATGAGAAATGATGTGGACTCATTGACTATGTCAAGACATAAACATCGAGCATGTTCTCCATGAAAGAATTGGGAGAAGCCATCTTTATCCTTATAATTTGCATCTATGAAAATAGGGCGAATAGGATAATGGGCCCTTCCCAAGCCCTTTTCGTAGAATAAATCCTAAAGCAATTTAGAAAGAAGATCTGAGAAAGGCCTCTTGCCTAGAGAATAAGAGCAATGGGTAGACATAATATATATCATGAAGTACTTGAGAAGAACTTACGATATATTCTTTGTCTATGCCCATGGAGAACTGATAGTGGAAGTTTTATACTTACTCAAACCTTGTGTCTGACAAAGAAGATTAAAATTCCACTTTGGGTTAATATTCACCCTCAATTGTGGAGTAATAACTTGGAAAAGTTCCAAGTAAAATACTCTACTACTAAGAATGAATATGAAATGACTTGGAGTCTTGGAGGCTGTCGAAGGAAACTGTTTGGATCTTAAGTTCATGGTAGAACTTCTATTGGTCCCTAGCGCAGAGCTTGCATTGTCACTTTACTGTGATGAAATGAAGTTCACGCGCATGAAAGAAACCTAGGTCTCACAAATCCAGATAAATGGTGAGAGATACAACATCTCTTGAGAGATCGTTGGAAAGGGCGATATAGCCTTGTAGAAAATAAGCTTAGCCGATTAAACCGCTGACCCACTCATTCGGTATTGTCACAGGAGGTGCTAGAGCGACATCTTTAGAAGATGGGTATTTAATACCATAGCGATTGACATTGAGTGCAAGTGGGAGATTGTTGGGAATGTGCCCTCGGTGCCAACGAGGAGTTAGAATATAAGGCACAAGTTTATATTGTGCAACCTCTAATTAGTATAAAGGCAACAACATGTTGTTCGTATATTTCTTGATGGCATCTATAAAGTTTTAAATGAACAACTAGTCCATGTGTGTCAAGGCAAACCTTTGCATTCCTTAAGAGATGGGCACTGGAAGGGTTTGGTACTTGATCACTTAAATAGTTCGCAAGTCAGAAAATCTCAATTTGGCATTGGGATTCGTATAGACTTGTATGACACATACTGTGACAAAGGAGTGTCAGTCGAACACTATGGGATAGTGGGAGTTTGTGTCATAGATACATTGATGGGATTAGTGTATTCGAACACGGCTCGTAGTAATCCGATCACATGGGTTTTTACTCAATGACTGTCAATGATTGGATTACTGATTATGAAGGTATGTGTGCACCTTAGACCTGAGAAGTTACGGTCACAGTGTGCTTGTGACGTTGGATTCTGTCACTAGAGTAGTTAAGCCCAAATCACCCGTTGAAAGGTCGAGTCGACCTCGAAATGCGTTCCAATGGGCAAGTAGCATGTGAGGTGATTACCAAGAAGGAATTCGCAGTCTCGAAAGTAAATGAGAAGTATCCTATGCGATCATAGGTAAATGACATTGAAAGTCTCTCGCCAGAGCTGATGAACTAACTCTTGTTTAGTAATCTCATATTACTATGATTCTTAAGCATAGCATCGAGTCCTGTGAGTTTGACATATTCCATGACTCTCACTCGATCGGGATACGTCAGTGAAGGTCTTATACTCATACAGTATTCATAATCTAGAGGTTCGTAATGACATAGTCATTTCGTACTCGATTGGGCTACGATGTGAGGCCACGGTGCTGGCTAGGTGTTACCTACATCCTTTGGTATCCTCCAATTGCCAACTGAGACGAACCTAGAGAGTCGTGCTATAAAGGAATAGACGGGGAAATCAAGTCTTGTATTTGGAGGGTGTTTTGGTAATTTGTCCTTTGGAAGGACAAATTAATTTAACTGGTTGTTTAATTGGATTAAACAATGGTGAATTAAATTAATTAGTTTGAATATTTAATTGACTTGGTTAATTAAATATTTAAACTATAATATAGTTAATTAAATAATTAAATTAACAAGAATATTGATTTAATCGATATATATTTAATTGGATTAAATGTTAATTGATTAAATTAATTGGACTAAGTTGACTTGGTTAACATAGCCCAATTATTGTCCAAAAGCCCTTTTGGGCATGTACGGATGGGCTTCGTTGGAGGATTAATTTAATCCTCCAACACAAGCCAGAGAACACAGTTGAAACACTATTTTTCAGAAGAGAACAATTCACATAACGTGAAATCCTCCACCAAAAATATATCAGAGAAAAACGTTTCTTTCTTCTCAGTCCACTCAGTCTCGCCCAGCCGTCATGGAGATTGGAGATGGAGATTTTCTGGAGTCCATTCCTGGGTGATGATCTAGAGACGGTACAATTGAACCGTAGGAGAAGATTGAAGATTCGCGATGATTAAAGTTGAATACGCGAAAAAGGTAAGTTTCTCGTGTTCATCTTTTTCATGGTTAAAATCGACGAAAGCCACGCATTGATATTGGATTGAGAATCCGGATCTGGTTTTTCGTTTCGGCTGCGCATGCCCGACAGGATTCCCAACAATAAGTTGTTCTGTACATGAACATATATAGTCCAAGTGGGAGATTGTTGGAATTTTTGGTGGACTTATGTTATGTGCATATCACAATCATACGCATTCGGGCACGCAGACGTGTGTGCATTGCAGTTTGAATTGTATATCATATATTAAATAAAGTTTGGGCCTTAAATTAAGTGATCCAATTAAATTTTTATAGGCCCAAGTCATCTTATTTAGTATGGGGTTATATTTAATATATGTAATGACCTTGAGAACTAAATTGCAATTTATAATGGGCTGATTTGTAAATAAGTCCTATTTCAGCTATAAATAGGGGTTATGGTCCTCAGTTGACGTATGACAAAAAATAGAACTTTCAGTTCATACGGTCCTTCTCTCTGAAATCCCATCATCCGAAGAAGGGTTCTACAGAGTACGATCAACTGGAAGCCACAATCCTTCAGTGAATTTTTCGCTATGGATTCACTTACGCTTCCGGTTCATAGCTTATTACGTGATTATCATAAAGTTCGAAGATTCGGGGCCATCAATTAATTTTCATCATGAAAATGTTATCGTCATTGTGTGTTATATGGTTCAAAGTTTTTTATCAATTGAAATAACAATTTGTTGTGGTTTCGCTATTTTGAATTCAACTATTCAAAGTATCATTTCAACTTAAAAAGATAAAAATATTGAACCGTAAGTTCCATTAAATGTCATTTTTACCCTTAAAAGGGTCATATGCGATGTATGTAATGAAATTCCAGCAAATATTCCACTGAAAAATGCTAAAAATATAAAATTTTATAAAAATTCGTATAGTTCATATAAGAAAGTGTAAGTTTAGATAAAATAATGTAAAACCCGTTTAGTTCAAATAAAAAAGTGCAAAGAAAAAAAAATTTGTTTACAAAAGTGCAAAAACCCAAATAATTTGGATGAGAAAATGTCATCACCCCAAAAAAGAATGGAAATATTAAAATTGAACATATACAAACACACCTAACATGACATGAGTTTCACAGGAATACTCTTAACATACATCTCACAAAAACTTTAATAGAGCTCAACTCTAAACCGTAAGTAAACAAATTATGTTCGGACCACCACATAGTATTATATGACTAATCTGAGGAAATCATGAGTCCATTGGTTTGAAAGAATTAGCTGGGAGTGTTCAATTGTAACTAGATAAGAAGAAACAAACAGTTTCCTTAATGTCACTTTATTTTTCCAGTCATAATTAAATAGTATTGATAACTCAAGTAGTAAAGGAAATTAAGGTTTAAGTTGATTTGTACTTGGTCCTTTTTTTCCTCACCCTTATAACATCAATTTGTACTTTGCAGGCTAATTTACTTTGAAACGAAGAGTGGGAGAAAATTCTATGCATCCCTTGCAAGTTTACTGCTGTTGATATCCAACCTATAAACTATCTAGACTTTGTGCATAATTACTCTTGACTTCATTTGGTTATATTATGAAAAAAAAATATTGTAAAGATATTTCAGTTTTCCATAGATACTTTGGTCATTTCCTCAAAAACATGTAAAATGAACATTCAACATGCTAGGAAAAAAATAAATCGATTATGCCATTAACAATAAGAAAAAATGTTGTAACTTAATTGTCTACATACAAAAGAGAAAAAATGGAAGATCAAAGAAAAGAAAGCCAAGCATTAGTATCCTCATCAGTTACAGGTTAAATCCAAGTACTTCTAGGAGGTTTTATCCAAGTACTGTTAAAACTAGTCTCAGTCAACTTGTTAGAAGCTTCGCCGGTATATTCTCCGTCAACCGAGTGGTACTTGCCGCTGCTCCTAGAGTACAAAACACCACTGCAGCCATGTAACTTGTTGAAGTAAATTGCATTAGTCATTCCTTTTACAGTGCAAGTTTCAGCAAATGATCCATTTGGACCAACATAGAAGCATTTCTTCCCCAAACTCTTGAGTGTCACCCACTTCATTGCATACTCATAATCTAGCCTATCAAAACAAAATCTTTTGCCCAAATTCAGCTTCTCAATACAAATACTCTTGTCCATCATGACAAAAACACCCCATATTTCTCCTTCAACTTCTGCCATATAACATTGTTGAAGTTCTTCCCCAAACTTGGTCAAATGGCAATTATCATACTGTATAGGCGGATGTTCAGGTTTGTCTGGATCATAGATGCATATATTTCCCGATTTATCTAACAAATAAAATATTTCTCCAAAAAATACCGGGGGACAACTAGATACATAAGAGTCGCACTCGTTAGTGTATGAGTAATCTTTCCAATGTATTCCATACTGAGGATGATCAGTTCCATCCCCAAAATAAAAGGATACCTAAATCAGTAGAATGGGTGGAACTCGTGGAATGGATCCCAAAAACAAGGCAATCTTTGGAAGTTGGTGGAAGGCTAAAAGACACAAAAACAAAAGGCGAAATGGCCGGGGGAAGTTCCATCTTCACCTTAGTGAATGGATTGAAGAAAAATAACATGTTACCCCGAGACATGAGCAACCATCCGTATTTGGAGAAACGAATTTCTGCTTCTATCAATTCTGGAAAATCCAAGTAGTAGAAGTCATTGTATACCGAGTGGAATAATTTCCATGAATGATTGCTTCCCTGGGAGATGATTAAGCATGGAGAATCATAGTAAGGTGAGTCATCCGATGGTGGCAATGATAAAGGAGCTGATTTGACAGGAGCGATCAAAGTCCATGACTTGCATACAGCTTTGAAAGCATGACGATCTCTCATCAAAAGTAGGCGTGACAGTATCAAACTTAGTAGCTCCATAGGAAGATCTGACCAACCCATTTTTTCTGCCAGTTATGTATGTATGTATGTGTTCTAGTATGCGAACCTGGTCTAATTTAAAAAAGAAAAACAAAAACAAAATCAGCTATATATAATGATGGAAAATAGCGGTATACAATATACCAAATGATAATTATAGACGAATTCATTTCTTGCAAGATGATGAATACATAGTTAATTGATTTTATCATCAATTGAAATTCCTTACTTAAGACGACTAATCCTAATTTCTACAAACAAGTACAGTCTTTTTGTAATTTTATGCCCATACTTCCTTAAATATGATCAAATTGCTTTCTTAGCCAAGTTCTTATAACCATAACCCCCGTAGGTGTCTGTCAATGAAGGCCAAATGCTACTGTAGCACTCTATTGAACTAGCAGAAAATAAAATAATAAAGTAAAAGTATTTGATATTTGACCAGTGATTTTATTACACGGAAACTCAAAACTAATATGACACGAACAATTAAAATTTTCATACTTAGCAGGATGTTAGCTCAAACACAATATGGGCTAAAAATAGGTCAAACAATTTGACAGAATGACATGTTCTTAATTGGGAAATAAAATTTAGAATGACATGTACTTGCTAATATAAAATCGACACAACGGTGAAACTGCAATATACCTAGTTAACTAGCTTCTTTTTTCATAAGATAACTGCATTATACATATGGAACCACACGAACGCATACATTTTTTGATCGAACACACACGCATATGCATATACAAATACATATATATATATATATAACTTAACCAGAGAAGAAATAGTACCTGTACGACGGAAAGAGAGATCAAATTGCTTGTTAAAGTTTAGAGAGATCAAATTGATTGTTGAAGTTAAAATATTAGAAGTTGCATGTTTTAGGTGTATATAATGGAGATTACTAGTCCTACTCTCCCTCAAAAAACAAAAAAGAAAAAAAAATAGGAATAGGTTTTTGTGTAGAATTAGACTTATATATGATCCACGTGTAAGTGTAACATAGATTTCTTGTGGCCAAAGAGTGTAATACAAATTCAATAATTAATAAATATGGAAACATAAATAGAATATTTGGTAATCTACAGAAAACTATTTCCGGTTAATAATTAATTTTTGTAAAAATAATCTTTACTGTAATATATTAGTTCAAATAATATTTTAGCATATTTTATTAATTTTATTTAGAATTTAATACTTTTGTGAAAATATATTAAGATTACATTAACATTGAAGAATAAAATTTTGATATAAGATGCACCAAATATATAGTTACATTTAAATTTAAAGAATAATATCAAATTCTGCATGTGACTTAGTGGTTGGGGTATTCGATTTCCATGTTTTAGACCCAGACACAAATCCCATAAGTCCTAAACGTTTTACTATTTAGCCAAAATGACATGCCACATCATCAATTCCCACCACAATTTGTCTAGTTCGTGTCCAAGCAAGCCATTTTGGCGAGAAAATTGAAAAGGCAACAATTTTACGTCCATGTCAGCATCACGTACCCAACACATGTCAAATTGCAGCCAAATTGGTTGGCTCCAACCAAAATCAGACTAAAATTGCCAAAAAATAAAATATATATGTTAGGGGATAAATTTGTAAAGTGCAAAATAAACAGGGCCAAAATTCTAAATTGATAAAGATAAATAACGAAAAATGCATCTAGCCCAGATATTGGAAACAAAGCAAGAGATATTATTGAATTAATATGTATATTTTAATATAGATTCATTTAGTCTGTGTTTGGATTTATGGATTTAGATTTGGCAAGGGATTTGAAATGAATAGATTTCAAACCCCTTGGATTTGAAATCCACATCATTAGAAATACCTTGTTTGGCTATATATGGATTTATAAAAGAATTTCCAAATCCATGGATTTCAAATCATAGTTTGGCTATAAATCCTAGAGCATTTGAAATTTTTCAATATTTTATTTGATTTTTACATTACACTACACACAATTACACATATTTTACACACACTGCACACTTTTTACACACACAACACACTTTTACACACACTGCACACATTTACACACACACGATACATTTCTTACACGCACAACACACTTTTTACACACACTGCACACCTTTTACACATATTTTACACGCATTTACACACACTGCACACCTTTTACACATATTTTACACGCATTTACACACACTGCACACTTCTTATATGCACAAGACACTTTTTACACACACCGCATATTTTTTACATATATTTTACACACACTACATACATTTACACACACTGCACACTTTTTTCACGTACAACACACTTTTTACACACAAACTACACATTGTTTAAACACACTACATATATTTTACACACACTGCACACTTTTTACACATATTTACACACATTTACACAAACTGCACACTTCTTTACGCACAACACACTTTTTATACACATTACATATTTTTTACATACACACACAACACACTTTTACACACACTGCACACATTTACACACACACTGCACATTTCTTACATGCACTACACACTTTTTACACACACTGCACACTTTTTATACATATTTTACACACACTACACACATTTACACACACTGCACTCTTCTTATATGCACAACACACTTTTTACACACACTGCATATTTTTTACATATATTTTACACACACTGCACACATTTACACATACTGCACACTTCTTACATGCACAACATACTTTTTATACACACTACACATTTTTTACACACACTGCATACTTTTGCACATATTTTACATACAATATACACAATTACACACACTACACACTTCTTATACGCACAACACAATTTTTACACTCGCTGTATATTTTTTACATATATTTTACACACACTGCACACTTTTTACACATATTTTACACACATTTTACACAAACTGCACACTTCGTTACGGACAACACACTTTTTACACACATTGCATATTTTTTACATACATTTTACACACATTTACACACAGTGCACACTTCTTACACGCACAACAAACTACATATTTTTTACACATATTTTACATACACTGCACACTTCTTACACGCACAACACATTTTTTAAACACGGTGCACACTTTTTACACAGACTACACACATTTACACACACACTGCATATTTTTTACGCACACAACACACTTTTTACACGCATTACACATTGTTTACACATACTAAAAATATTAACACACACGCTACATATTTTTTACACACACTACACATATTTATACATACTACATATATTTTACACACACTGCACACTATTTACACAGATTGCACACTTCTTACACGCAAAACACACTTTTTACACACTGCATACTTTTTACACACATTCATATTTTTTACACACATTACACACTTTTTACACACATGCTACACATTTTTTACACACACTACAAACTGCACACTTCTTACACGCACAACACACTTTTTACACATATTGCACAAAGTAAACACATTTACACACACACTGCACACTTTTTATGCACACAATACTCTTTGTATACATATTACATACTTTTACACACACTAAATATATTAGCACACACAATACATATTTTTTACACACACTACACACATTTACAAACACTACATATATTTTGCACACTATTTACACAAACTGCACACTTTTTACACATATACACACAATGCACACTTTTTACGCACACAACACACATCTACACAAAATGCACACTTTTTATACTCACTACGTACATTTTACACACATTACACACATTTACACACTGTGTATGTAAAAAGTGTAGTGTGTGTAAAACGTGTGTTGTGTATGTAAAAAGTGTGAAGTGTGTGAAAAAAACTGTGCAGTATGTGTAAAAAAATGTGCGGTGTGTGTAAAAAATTTGCAATGTGTGTAAAAAAGTGGGCAGTGTGCGTAAAAAGTGTGTTGTGTTTGTAAAAAATGTGTTATGTATTTAAAAAGTATGGAGTGTGTGTGAAAATATGTGCAGTATGTATGAAAAGTGTGCATTATGTGTAAAAAATATGTAGTGTGTGTAAAAAGTTGCCTTTCAATGTGTAAATAGTGTGCAGTGTGTGTAAAAAGTGTATAGTGTGTGTGAAAATGTGTGTAGTGTGTGTAAAAAATATGGAGTGTGTGTGAAAATATGGGCAGTGTGTGTAAAAAATGTGCATTGTGTTTAAAATGTGTGCAATGTGTGTAAAAATTGTGCATTATGTGTAACAAATGTGCAATGTGTGTAAAAAGTGTGTAAAAAATGTGCAGTGTGTGTAAAAAGTATGTAGTGTGTGTGAAAATATGTGCATTGTGTGTAAAAAGTGTGCGTTATGTGTAAAAAGTGTGTAATGTGTGTAAAAAATATGTTGTGTGTGTAAAAAGTGTGTTGTGCGTGTGAAAAAATGTGCAGTGTGTGTAAAAAGTGTGTTGTGTATGTAAAAAGTGTGTTGTGAATGCAAAAAGTATGCAGTGTGTGTAAAAAGTGTGTAGTGTGTGTAAAAAGTTTGCAATGTGTGTAAAAAAATGTGTTGTGTGTGTAAAAAATATGGAGTGTGTGTGAAAATGTGCAGTGTGTGTAAAAAGTGTACATTATGCGTAAAAAATATGTAGTGCGTGTAAAAAGTTTGCAGTGCGTGTAAATAGTGTGCAGTGTATGTGAAAGTGTGTGTAGTGTGTGTAAAAAGTATGGAGTGTGTGTGAAAATGTGTGCAGCGTGTGTAAAAAGTGTGCATTGTGTGTAAAATGTGTGCAGTGAGTGTACAAAGTGTGTAGTGTGTGTGAAATTGTGTGAAGTCTGTGTAAAAAGTGTGCATTATGTGTAAAATATGTGCAGTGTGTGTAAAAAATGTGTAAAAAAATATAAAGTGTGTGTAAAAAGTGTGTAGTGTGTGTGAAAATGTGGGCAGTGTATGTAAAAAGTGTGCATTGTGTGTAAAATGTGTGCAGTGTGTGTAAAAAATATGCAGTGTATGTAAAAAATATGCAGTGTGTGTAAAAAGTATGTAGTGTAAGTGAAAATGTGTGCAGTGTGTGTAAAAAGTGTGCATTGTGTGTAAAATGTGTGCAGTGTGTGTAAAATGTGTACAGTGTGTGTAAAAAGTGTGTAGTGTGTGTGAAAATATGTGCAGTGTGTGTAAAAAAAGTGTAGTGTGTGTGAATATGTGTGTAAAAAGTTCAATGTGTGTAAAAAGTGTGTTGATTTTAATTGGAATGGATTTCAAATGACAGGGTATGGGAGTGGATTTGAAATCCATTAGAAAATGGGCTTCAAATCCACTCAGCCCTAAAATGGATTTGAAATCCATTCATTTAGAATTGAGGCCAAACAGCAAATAATGGATTTGAACAGGGGATTTGAAATCCCCAAGTCCAAATCCATCAATCCAAACACACCCTCAAGGTGAAGACGGAAGGTTGTACGTTGGTCTTGTGAATATTACTTCATACACATATATAATTTATTTTCCTTTCATGTTCCTTATTAGATTTGGCTGGTGATAATGCCATAGCCATTTTCTTAATGCCAGAGCAATCTTGTATCTAATTACGAAATTACCCTCAGTTTAAGAGTCATCCCCTGGCCTTGGATCTATATAACACATTTGCTGAACAATGGATCTATCTCCTCTGAACGATCAATATAGACTGCAGAGAACCCATGGAATTAATCATCACTTCAGCGTCTTGCTATGTTCTGTAGTTGATAAACTATTTAAGAAGAAAAGTAAGCTAGAAAACAATGAATTACATGGTGGTGGACTTGGTGTTTTCAGAATTCAGAATGCAAACAGACGAGGTGGAGAAGAAGGGTAAAAGAGTTAATTTTCCGAATTTGCTCTGGCAAGAGGCATTTTGCTCTGACATTATCACCTGCCTATTAGATTAAATAAGTCTGTCTGCTAAAAATAGAGAGTTGATAAAGGCACTCCACATTTTGTTAGTGGCACTCCACTTTTATTTAAATTTTACCACATGGACAAAAATGCCCTTTGGCCTATTTAGATAACTCTTATCATTTTCTTCAACAAACTAATTTTTTAGTGTATAACTTGGCTCCCAATATTCCAGAAGGCGAGCGCTCTAATACCCTATGTCATGCCCCGAGCCCGCGAGCCCATTGGTCCTGATGCGCACCTTCGAACTAACTGAATATAACCTTTAGTTGGACATTTAAATTACGACCCAAAATGGATATTCATTGTTACATTTGGATTCGTTGACAATCTTTTATAAATCATTCCATTTTCCATTCATTTTTCCATGTGGGACGGGGGCACTACATTAAGTATTCTCAAATGATTCAATTGATAAATGATACCCGAGTTTTAGCATAATTATCAAGTTGGCACCTCATTTGGTGGAGCGTCTATTTTTCTATAATATTTTTTTTAAGGACTATTAGTATTATCCACATTATGATATCTTGATGATTCAGTCGATATATAGTACGTGAGGCTCGTAATAAGGAACAAAAAATGTCGCCACATTGATTCAAAAAATTCATTAATCTGACCATGATTTTTTGAGCATCAAACAAATAGTTTATGATATTAAACTTTTGCTTTTATCGCGTCTTTAGATTTTAGTTTCTTTTATTAGACTCAATGACAAGTAAGATACATACACAAGTAAAATAACTATCTAAATTAAAAGCATTTACAACTTATTATAATCAAATAAATTGAAACTAACAACTTAATGTATAATATTCCTTTTCTTTTACATTCGATTAAAATTGAAATTAATTGGTTACTTAAAATTTGAATTAATCATTTATTTTTACATGGTCAACAAAAATCATAAAATATGTATTTGGGAAAAACATTCAAATTCAACAGAATTAAAAAAAGTATAAATTAGATAAAATGAGTGCACGGCTAGTTTTATTTTATATCACGTATGTAGCATTTTCCATAATAATGGTCAAGGACATAATAGTCAAATAAATATAATAGTGAAATAGATTAAAATCAATAATGAAGTTCGCACTATTTTGACAATTATGATGAAACTTGAATATCAATCGAGTCATTTATGTATATTACCAAAATAACATTGACCATGAGAATACAGACAGCAAAATAATTTTACCCCATTTGTTTGTATACAATCCAGAGCTGGTTTGCTTAAATTGAAGAACAGGATTCTTCATTTTGCGTCCATTTTCATTCAAACTAATTTTCTCGTTTTATTGGGCCAAAATGTGTATTTTATTACGTGTAATAATGAGTCTAAAGTGGAAATAAAAATAACAAAAATTAATTTAACAAACACTTGACTCGGTGGCCCAATGGATAAGGCGCTGGTCTACGGAACCAGAGATTCTGGGTTCGATCCCCAGCGGAGTCGCTTTATTTATCCCCATTATATTTACTTTTAATTTATGATTCACGGACATTCCGAAAAATCATCTCGTGCCTTGTCCGTGTCCAGCTATTGAGAGAAAAGAAAAAATACACATGAACATTCGTGTCTTAGCCGTGTTTGTGTACTAATTTTTTTAAAAGTTCGCGTATCCGTGTCCCGTGTCCGTGCATCATAGCTTTAATTTTAATAAACAGAAACACGCGACACTCGGAATCAAACAATTCCTATGAGAAAACAAGACAAGACTACTAAGAATCACTCAAACCACAAAGTTGAGGTTTCCTTCTGAGCCCTTTTGAGTTCAAACAACTGAAAGAAGTTTATTCAACGTAACATAAAGACAACCAAATATTCTCGTTATCATCGACCCTTGTTCGGTGATTGTTGTGAGGGTGGGAGGCTATACAAGGACTTCAACTGCCTGCTAATCAGCTTACTATTATTGATGGCCAATTCCAATTCCAAATCATCAGACCACCATTGCTCCAAACCATGTGCCTCCAGAAACTTTTGCTTTCCCTTCGACAACACGAAAAGCTTTCCAGTACATGTTTTCGCATTCTTCTTCTCCACACTTGTCTCTTCTGCTCCATCTTGATCAGTATAATAGCAACAAATATAATCACAATCATTTACATACAAATGTGGCACCCATTGCTTTGATCCCAAGGTCATGACAGATTTCGACATGTGATCATCACTATTGGTCGTATTCTCGCCACTCAAAGGAAGCATTGATCTGACCTTGTTCAACATGGTACCTGCTATTTCACCCAGGTTTTTCAGACTGGAAGCTAGTGAAACTGAGGGTGGATTGAACAAATGTGTCTCCACATATCTTCCTTGTATTGCCATCGCTTTTCCAAGCTGGAGCGCAAAGCCGGCTCCCAAAGAATGACCGCCCATACACACATTGCTACTCCCATATTTCTCAGAAGCCGATCTCAATGCCTTTAAACCGGAATTAAATCTGACTGATCCCTTCAAACTTTCCCAGGCCAAGAAACGGAGATCGTCCTCAATATCCCTTCTAATTGTCGGGCTTTTAAGAAGTGTTCCTCTAAGCGCCAATATGGCCCTTGGAGCACCACTAGGTCTCATGACTGCAAAATCTGCCAAAGCTGCAGCTCTATCCCATTCGAGTATCGCCCCAAAGATTGATCCATCTCTTTCATCTCTTAAAGTTTCAACCAGTTTGTACTTAAACGGTATCCACCACTTAGGAGCAAGAGCTTTTCATTGCTTCTGTTATCTTGTCTGTCAAGTTCTAGCAAGTAAACTGCTTGTATGAAACACGCAATCACTGTTCTTTTGTAATTCCATCTTTCCTGTTTATTGTGACATTAACTGGAATCATTTTAGATTTTAAACTTGTAAAAGAAAATTCATCTATGATTGTTCGTGCGATGTTTATTTTTTGGTGAATAAATCATCTATGAAATTGTTAGGGTAATTTTCTCTAAAATTATACCAAGCGTCATTCTTATCGTTAGGTGAAAAGGTATTCAAACAATCATTAGACAATTTCACAGAAAACATTAATAACACATCCATACAGGCAAACACATGTCTCACGAAAAAATATGTTAGATCAGCAGTTCACACAAAAAATAGAAATCTATTGATAACTTTTTATAAACATACTACGTACATTGTTTGTATTGTTATTGAACTGATTAGTCATATGATATCTTATGCCTTTTTTGAGTTAATATACATAGGTATTGTCTATGTACTTGTACGTGTAATATTTATTTACTAATATACCTGACGGGTTAATCTCATTTTTTGTCCCCTAAGTGGTTAAAAGTACACATTTAGTCCAACGCTTTATGAAAGTCTCACATTTAGTCCCATAAGTTCTAAAACATCTCACTTTTGGTCCCAACTGAATATTCCGTCCAAAACTTAATAGTCAACTCCGTTAGTTAACCATTTTGACCAATTTTTTTGGGGAGAATTCACGCGTAAACGCACTCACACATGGATTATATGCAACATCACAATATTTTTATTTAATATCACGTGTCATTCAAGCATAGAATCTTCTCAGAAAGTCGGTCAAAATATGGACTAACGGAGTTGACGATTAAGTTTTGGATGGAATATTCGGTTGGGACCAAAAGTGATATTTTTCAGAGCTTATGGGACTCAATATGAGACTTTCATAAAGTGTGGGACGAAATGTGTACTTTTGACCACTTACGAGACGAAAAATGAGATGCCCTATACCTGATCTAGGTCTGTTCTTGGTATATCAATGTTGGGGAAAATTCCTATAAATTGGGGGATAAAATAAGAATATATATGATAAATTTGATACATGGTTTCGAAGCGTGTACGAATCACTTTTCTTAAGTGATATTTGGCCTCACTACTTGTTTGATATCGGGTTTACATGACAAATCACTTCCAGGATAGACAAAACCATACGAGACTTACGAATAGCAATTCCAGAACTCTCTCTTCAAAACATCTTAAAAGTGGCCTAAGAGAAAACATAGGAAAATTCTATATTTCTTGCGATATATCTCTAACATCAATATTGGTGTTTAAATAGAGATCTTTTGCCATCAACATGTCTTTTAATTAATAATATTATTTAATATAATAATCATCCATCAATCAATACCATATTATAAGTACAATATAATGTATGTATGTATAGGTCCTTTTTCTATATATTATATCATTTTATATATAACTTTTTTCTATGTATTATCGATATGTGTAAGCGATAATGCAAATGAACTATTATTTTTTAATAAATTATAGATAAATAATTTAAATGGTCCAACTCAATCTTTCAATCATTTTACTGCAATGAACTATTAATTCTTCCGTTTTTATGATCAAGACAAATAGTAGAGTATAGGCTGTATAACATATATGAAATTCTTCTTGTCATGATTAAGAGAAATGGTAGATTATTGCATATTGTAGTTTTCACATTTAAGATGCTCACTTTTATCACCAATTAAAACCCTATTCTATTAACTTATGGTGTATATATGTGATTCAAATATTTTCATGAAACATCACTTCAACTCGGATTATCTAGTTATGGACTATGACAGTCTCATCAAGGTCTAGAATCTTGATATCAGCGTCGATACTGGTGTAGTAAATTTACGAAAATTTCGATGGAAATTTTGGAGACATTCGAAATTTTGATTTTGATTTTGAAGAAATCATAGAAATTTGTAAAAATCTTTGAAAATATACAATAAATAGTATGACTAAAACCTGTTATGGAGAATATGAAATTATAGTTAAAAAATGCAATCTTTTTAGGGGGATTTAAATAGAAAGAGACGTGTGTGTGCTGGGGTGAAGAGTTGGTCGGTGTGGACTAATTCAAAATTTAGGAAAAAATTTAGGAAATTTCGTGTTTCGATGAAATTTCGGTGGACATTCTGCAAAATAATTTAATATTATTTTCAAATTTCGTGAAATTTCGAGTTTCCATAAAAATTTCAGAAAATTTGGAGTTTCGATCAGAATTTCAGTAGATATTCTGCAAAATTGGATTGAAAGTGCGATTTCGCTTCGGGATCATTGGAAATCCAAAATTTCGGGATATCGAAGGATATTTAAGACCATGAGTCTCATAGGACATGCATCATTAAATTATTACTCGTAATTTAATTGTAATAAAAAATAATTTAATGGAAAAACATCAAATAATTGGATTTTAAGACATGGTCTCTATCAAAATATGTTAATATTTACATATAATATTTTTTGCAAGAATAATGGTACAAGTACATGGAAATGTTAATCCAACAAACAGACCCAACTAGTTTCCAGCTAGCCAATAATATGGAGATAAGGTAAAACATTAACGATTGGTTAGTTAGAACTTAAAGAGAAAAACTAGAAATTCGTACTGGAAATTTGGGCAAAGATAATGAGTTGTGAGCATAAGCTGTTTTTGGTAAAATTTGTATTATACTCTTTTAATACATGTATAATTCAAAAATACTTCCATTTTCGGTATACATTATGATATAATGAATAATAATCGTACTTTTGAGTTGAATCATTTATTACACATACTTTACGTATCCCATATTATACTTGACAAATAATATTAGAAAAAATACTTTTTATTTAAAAATTTGAAAATTGAATTAAAGTTTTAATAAGTTACTAATTGAGTATACAATTAATAACTATGGAGGTTAATGATTAGTCAAATATTAATTATTGTCAACTAGTGACTCATATAAAATAATATTTTTATAAATTAAAAGCAAGAATAAGCAATATATTTTACAAATTTATATAAAAACAAGACGTATTTTTATTCACGAGTAATTTAATTTTATTCGTAT